>JAPDSC010049087.1:34595-67014 GCA_026290005.1 Latrodectus geometricus
TTTACAAAGAACTACTAGATAAGCCAGATTTTTGCTCCAACCAAAATACCAAGCATATTTCCCTTGCTTGAACTATGTATTTAACATTGAATTCGATAATTATTTTGATTTGCTTATAATAATGAAGTTTAAATTTGAGTTAAAGAAGTATTACCAAAAGACATTTGCATCATGAAAGTAATTCTTTATAAAACATATCTTGTTTAAGACTAGTACTTATTCAATGTAATTCTTTATAATACACATTTTTTTAAGACTAGTAGCTATTCAAGGTAAGTAATAGTTCAAATAATCTAAGTATAACACTTTACGTTTATTATAAAAAATATGTTTCGATTTTCACATAGAAAGAAAAATTTATTCAGATTTTAAAACATATACTTTTCTAAAGTGGAAATGTACTTTGAATTAACATCTTTATAAAAGGAATTAAACATTATTTACTCCACATTTTAGTAAAATAATTTCCAATATTTCCTCAGAAACATTATAAATCAATATGAATAGTAAAATCTGTACCATGATAAATGATGACAAAGTTTACATATTATGAAAGATCTGCAATATTTCAATCAAGGAATGCGGTTTATACTCAGAAGCGAAATCGAAACCATCAATAATGTACACTCCACAAGGAAATGTAAAAGATATATCTATCGCAAAAATAGGTTATTTTTAAGTTCTAAGACATTTGTATGACAGGAACATGAAATATAGCTATTACCAAAACAATAAATCCTTTTACGGCACCATAAATCATTTAAAATAATTTTCCAAAAGTGTTTTATTCATTTTTATAAAAATGTTGTTTAAAGAATGCTGTGTTAAGGGCTTTTAATAACGATCTAATTTCTCGTTGTAAAACATGAATTCATACATGTGTGTACGTTAATTATGTATAAGATAATTAACGTAGCTAATAACGTAGCGTAGTGTAATATAACGTAGCTAATAATAATAACAGAAGAGCCACAATTAAGTGTGAATTCACTTGAATAATGTATACTAAAAATGTATTCATGTATATTTATACAAAGTATTTGTGTCTGAGAATCTAAAAATAATTACTTTACATTGGAAAAACTAGTAGCACTATGCTATTAACATGATTCTAGGGAAGTTCTGAAACTGGGCCATGTGAAAAATTGAATATATTTAATAATTGCTTTTAATAATTCCTTGTTGATTAACAATATATATATATATATATATATAAATCATTTATATAATCAAATCTTATTATATCATATTAATGATACAGTAAGATTTGATTTTACTAGATATTTTAAATCATAATTTCACTTAAAAGAGAATCAAAATAGAGACAGAACCTACGTATCAGTAGCAAAACTCGTTTCCAGAAATGCATGTAACTTTTGGGGTTGCTCAACATAAAGCTTATTATTTATTTTCTTACATTTCTTTAAACATATATTTTTTGAATGAAAATAATAAAAAAATTCAATTTTTTCCCATTTTAAAAGTTGTTTTAGAAATTTTACTGAAGTAACTGAAAAATGCACACTTATTATATATTACAAATGATAAATAAATTTATATTTCGTTACTAAAAATAACAGTATTCTGTAAGCGAAAGAGGAGAAACTTCTTTGTTGCATTTTAACATACCTTAATCAGTTATACCAAAAGTACTTTCTAGTTTTGGATTAATCCCTTCTAGAAAAATATTAAAATTATTCATTCAAAATTCAGATACAAAGTATCACATTTTACACCTCTGTTGTCTTCTACATATCGCATCTCCTTCCTTCCATTCACTTTTTTTTAAATCATTAAGGTAAACAAAGAATCTTATCAACATAGCTTACTTACGGTGTATTGATGTGTGAAAAAAGTAAAATTCGTAAAATTCAAGCTTATCATGTTTTGATAAGCCTTCTCATTAATAGCCTCGCTTCTTTAGCTCTCTTTGGGTATTTAGGCTGTAAAGCTCGAAGATTTGATTTAGGTAGCGTTAGAAATATTCCGTTACGGAAGGAAAATTCCTTATCGCTCCATTAGGAGGATTCGATCCACTGAGATCGTGATCGCATGTATACTTATCTAGTTAAAAGATATTCTTTACGTCTATGAAACGTCGGAGGAAGAATTTACGAGATAAATTGCTTTTGAATTCTCCTTGCTTCAGGTGAAATTATGCCAATTAAGGTTTTGAAGTGGAGTTTGGAGAAAACTGGTTAATTCTCTTTATATTCTCATGGAATTTATTTTTTACGCCCTTAATTTATAATTAATAATTTGTTTCATTTCGTCAATGAACTGTGTAGTTAAAATTTTCTAAAGTTTAATTAGGGATTGTTTTTTTTTTCCTTGAAAAGCTGTAATGTGTTTTTATAAAAATAGTTTCAATTTTTTTCTCCTATAAAAAGTAATTTTAGATCCATCTAATGTTGATAAACAACATTACTTACATGAATTCAATAACATCTTGAAAATGAATCCTAATATTAATTTTGAAAACTAAATAAATAAAGAAAATGTAAAAATATTAATCTATGCAAATGATTAGAATCAGTAAGCAGTGATACATATTCACATTGAAGCCTCTAGATTAACTATGTGTTTAAAATGCAATAAAAACAACCTTACATGTGTGTCTCACTTCTTTTAAACTTTTTAATCATTATTACTAAGCAGCCGTCCAGCCTGTCTAGTGGTTAGCGTAACTGATTACGGATGGGGAGGACCTGGGTTCAAATCCCGGCTAGGGCATGGATGTACTTTCTGTTTCTTGTCCTTTCCTCATATGATGGATGAATGTGGCCTGCCCTGTAAACGGGTTTGTGGTGGTGTGGTGTGGGCCATGATATTCGAACTTCCATGATTTTTTTCACGGTTGCCCACCGGGTAACGCTAAAATAAGTAGCAGTTAACGGCCTTGTTGCGGCTAATGTACTATATTTGCTCAAGAATACCCGCCATTAGAAACAAAAAAATAATAATTACTAAGCAAAAGAGCAGCTGGAAAAGATTGCCATAAACAGGTACAAAAATCAGTAAATACAAAACAATTGATTAATTACATTTTATTTACTGTTTGAAATAAGCAAACCTACTCCAATGAACGAAAGGCTACTTACAGTATAACTTAATTTTGTTGTGCATTTGTGAAACCGCTTTACTCTAAGCCAAAACTTATTTGAAGCTGAAAATATAAAAAAAAATTTTCCATTTGTTAATTTTGAAATAAATTATTTAACTTTTTAATTTGAATACTTAGGATATAAATATTTTATTAATTTGATGAAAATATTTATTAAAATATTATAAAATGTTTTTATTAAAATATATTTTAATTTTCTTAAGAACTGGATTAATCTATGAAGTTTATTCTGGTTAATTTCATTTTAGCATTCTTTAATCAGTTATTTAAATAAATACTAATAAGTATTTTACCCTAATGTATTCGATCTATTGCACAACTTCAAAAACTGAAAATTTTAATATTTATACCTAAATTTCTTTCTTTCTTTTTTTTTTTTTTTTTTTTTGAATAATAGGTAAAATAGATGATTTTGATTTAACAAATTATTTTATTATAATAAAATAAGCTTGGAAATTAAAAATGTTGAATTAGAAAATACTTAATAAATTACGAATTGATAAAATCCAAGCAAAAATATATGTAGTAAATACCATTCTGTTCAAATAATTCTTCTTTTATTCAGATATATTTTTGCAAAATATTAAATTAACAGACATTTTGAAATGCGTATTTAAAAGTAGTATTTTAAATAAAATACATTTGGACACCCTTTAAAACGTAAATAATTACAATTATTAATGTATTAATTGTATCTGAAAGTATTATATAATTAAGCGCATTGATAAGTGCAATTATTAACGTTTCTAATCATATTATATTTAAATACTGGTATTTATAAATGGAATCATAATCTTCTCTATATATTTTTTGTTATTTCTATGACCCATAAGTAAAGAAACTATGTTTCTATTTCACGTTTCTTTGTAAGAATCACAAAAAACTACTTCATTTCAAATACTTTTATTCCTAACACTTTCTCAATTGAATGTTGTGTTTTGTTATGATACTTACTGAACATAAAGGTTATTTTTATTTGTTTCTGAAGATATATGGTTGCAATAGAATCGTTATTCTTATGATAGTATTTCATCATTAGCTGGTACAACTTCTTATAGAGCATGATGTATTTTATGACAATAGGAAATTCCACGTGTATCAATTGCTATGTGATATTAAGCTATGGAATCATCAATAATAAATTTCATGCCCATATATTTTATCAGATATTTTTTGCACGTAGAAACAGTATAATAATTAATGTAATATTTCCTTAAATAAAAGTGAAATCAAATTATTCACTTACAAAGTCTCCACCAACTTTGAAAAAACAAGTAATTTTATGTATCAAATAAAATCCAAAATGGAAGATATTAGTTAATAATTGGAAAAAAAATTGTTTTTTAAATGTTTTAAATAGAATAATAATTTAAAATGAATATAAATCATTGGGATTCAGATACAAAATGCATGTGCTTAAAATATGCTAAATTCCGTATATTATGAATGAAAAATAATATGAGCAATTTCACTTGGATTTACTTGAAACTTACACAAGAATGAAGAAAATAAAAAAATATAGCCACAAATGTGTATTAAATTCTAGTATAGAATTGAAATTGCTTTCGCAATACATTTAGTGATTAATATGATTATATTTCAGTTCTTTATAAGCTTAAATGAAATAAATGTCTTATGATATTTAGGTATAAAAACTTTATTTTTTGCTGTATATACAAACATGTTTGATAATCAAAAGATCTTTCGTCACACAAAATGGTATGAACGAAGATTATATAAAAAGACACATAGGGAAAAATCTTAAGGTTTGCTGAATTTAATAAATTTGAATATAAAGAAATTCAAAACATACAATTGATGTCAATGTGAATAGCAGTATATGTTCTTTTTTTATTTAAAACAGATTATTGATGAAAAACGTCACTACGCAATTACACTAGTTGCCAAACATTAAGCAAAAATCATAAAAATAGTGATAACTCTCTAAAAAATAAGTCAATCTCAACGAAATTCGAATATGTTATTAAGTAAATAGAGCTGAAAAAATACGACAATATGCAAAATAGTGATGTTATCTCTGGAAAATAGTGGCTTTAACATTTGCAAGGAGCATTGAAATGGATGTCTCAGAGCAAGTGACAATTGTAGCTGCTCGTCTGATATTAGAAATCTCGTATAGCGATTCTAACCGAATTTCTAACCAAAGATATGGTATGCAGGAGCTTCAGCCAAGAATAGCCACGTACTACCACGAGTGCCAATGACCGATATTTTTCATGATGTGCACGAAGGAATAGAACCACAACTCCTGCTGAACTCAGATATTCCATTATGCATGCCCAGAAAGTTTGGTATTAACATCAACCATGTGTCGAAGGATTGGACTTGGTCTCCGCAGGTGGACTGCCTACTCGCGAAGTGAGAGTAAGGCTTGAATTGTCAGCTGCGTATGCTTAACTTCCAATTTATTTTAAAGATAGTCACAACACAAAGCCTGAACGCGTGATGAGATCGCAGAGAGCGTCATCAGGTGTTGAAGGCTTCATGAAAGTGGTCTTTACGAATGGGCACGACATCATATCTACTGAACACATGATCAATAGAAGGCTGTTATCTTTTAACGAGTCTAGGTTTAGCCTCGAAAGTGATAGTAGGAGCATGTTTATTTGAAGAAACGTGGAACTCATTTTCATCCATCAAACATCCGTGAAAGAAATGATCATGGCTCAGACAGCGTCTGTGTTTAGGGTAAATCTCTTAAGGTGGAAGCACATACCTCCATGTATTTTCCCGTAGAAATGTTAATTCTCACATTTATAGATATGACGTCATCGATTCTAATGTACTTCCTTATTCCTAAAAAATAGGCTACACTTTCGTATTACAGGATGATAATGCGAGACAACATAGAGCTCACGTCATGGGTGATTATCTTAATAAAGATTCATGAGAGCATACTGTAATCAGCTCGATCACCTGACTTTAACCAAAGCGACTATGTTTGGGACACTCTAGGATGAAGTGTAGCTAATATCAAAATATCTTCTAGTAAACTAGTAATGCTTTCAATTGCTTTAAAGAATAGCCGCAGTTCCCACTCAATTAATAGACAGCATAATTGAGAGCATCACATATGGCTGCTTGTGTTGTTTGATTCTTGGGCGATCATACCCCATTTTAACTATACTTTACGCATACCAAACTTATAACTCCGTTTTTTGCATCATATACATATGCTGATTTTTATAACAGTATAATTGTCTCATGATTTTTTTTCATTCTGTTTTGCACTTTCCTATGTGTTGCATATTGTATATAATTTTCATCAAATTCCATGGATATCTCTTTACGTTATAGTCCTTTTCGTGAATTTTCTTTAATTTATAATAATCAGAGTAAATTCAAGTTAATAAATTACAATTTACAAAAATTTTGTTTTAAAAATATTTATGTAAACTACTATATTTTATAAGTGATGTAAAAATTAAATTTAAATTGAAGACAAAAGTTCTTTGTCTAGTAAGCATGATTTAAATTTAGTATACTTTATAGAATCATATTATTTACAGGCAAAGATTGATTAAGTAAATTGAATTTATGAGTACAATTCTAATTTCTCATTAATAACCATTTATTTTGTTAAAAAAAAATTCAAATGTATATCATTTCAGTTAGAGAACGTGACTGGTTTAATATCGTATTGCACATCCTCATTCAATCAACAAAAAATCCATTAACTGTAAATTAAAAAATTAGACCACTGAATTTTCAACATCAATGAAATTTTTACATGTTCTTTTATAAAAATAGGTTTCCATTATCCAGCATCATTGCAATGGTTATTTTATACATACTACATTTCAAATTTTGGAATATTTTCACATACTTTCTATTTAAAAAGTATATATGATATATTGAAACGCAAATCATCCATATGTTACAACCAAAACAAACCAAAATCTTATACCAATACATGCTTGCCTTTTTGTTGCTCCTATTTAAGGGATACTTCCCTTAATATATATATAATTTATAAAAGAAGATTTTGAAGAGATTTAAATAAGAAAGGAATGTTTTTCTTACTTGAAAGACATTGCTTATTTAAAAAAATAAAGTATAACATTAAATGACACCGAAAATAAAGCTATGATATATAAGTTGAAAAAAGAAGTAAAAGAAAAATGTCTAATCTGAATCAGACAAATGACTACTAATCAGTTAAATTGACGACTTCATTTCACAGATTTCGGAGGAATAGTAAAACTAAACAATGGACTCGACAACAAAAGAGCCTCTGATCTGAATTCCATGAAATGTTCTACGGTCACTAGGGGAATAGAAACTTTGTTACGAGAACGGGTTGCACTAGGACAAAAGCTATTGCAAGTCTCCAGTACAGAAGAATAGAACGCGTAAGAGAGAATAGAAGGTGGAGTAAGATGGAATTGTAATCACTTTCACTATTTCTTTCTATCTGGGATAATGATATCAAAGGCATTAAAGATAATGTCTTGATCGCAGCATGACAAGAAGTCATGATCGAAGTTTTTTCTTATATCATTTAGGGACCATCATCATATTTAAAAATTCATGTCATTGATATAAAATTAGCAATGCATTATTTACTACTGTCTCCTTATAATTTAAATAAAAAATTCATATACATAAGAATTCAAATAGAACTTAATTTCTACACAGCTTCGTAACTCTAAACATTTACCATTCTCAAAAGATTTTGAAGACTATATTTATATACGTGAGTTTGTGAGGGTGTATTTTTTACACTTTTAGAATGATACATGATGTTTAAAAATATTATTTTCATAAAGTGTTACAAAAATAATTTGAGTTTTCTTCTTCTTCTTTTTAATAATACAACATATATTTGATATTTACAAAATAATTATGTAAATCTTGTAATATAAATTTTTAATGACTTTTGGTGTAATATTTATTTCATATTTGGTACAAAGTATACTTACGTTGCACAATTGTGTAAAATTTAAAACACATATTATACCACACGTTGATTTACAATGTGGAGGAGCTAATGTTTTGCTATAATGTTACCTAGAATGTTACTCGCAAATATTAAAATTTTTATTAGTATTTTAAAATTGCTAAATCTGCTGAAGTTATATTGAAAAGTTTTGCGCTCGTAAATTCTTATAATGAAATTTAATATCACATGCCAAACAGGAAGAGTTCCTCGTTTTAAAACATAATGGTCCTAAGCCGTATTTCATCATTTATTGGAATATTTACTCGTCATAATGATTAATGATTTCGAGTTGTATATTCACTCGCATTTTCGAAAAAGCAAAATAGCCTAGAAGCTCAAATTAATATTTATATGTATTTTAACTTTTCAAATGATTTATGCGCTTCCTCAGAATCTTTCACTTTACTAATATGAACATTGTAAAATGTTGAAATAAATTAATAAATTTATTTCTTAATATGTATTTTAGAAAATTTATGTATTTGTCTGATGCAGATTATTTTTAATGAATGGGGATTAATAAATCTATATATATAACTGATTAAATAATTGTTTATATTTAAATATTATTAAATGAAAGGGAAAAAAGATATAAAATATATTTATTTATTCTTTCATTAAGCACTATTAAACTCATCTCAATTATTATATCGCCCCCAAGCGTACGCTTTATTAAAAGTGCATTTAAATAAATCACCAATGACTTGAAACAGCGATCAGATTCAATCAAAAAAACGGTACAGTTGTTTTAATGTTCTCTAGGTAATCTTTATTTCATTTATGATTCTATTTTAGATACTGATGGCTGATTGCTTGTTTCTGCTGATTGATGGGAAAGGACATTTATAACTGTGACTCACTAGTTGTGTAAATGAAAGAAATTTCAGCTGATAAGACATAGCTAAAAATAATAGTCCCATTATTAGTAATTCAAGTGATTTACTTTTCTTTGTTGAATTTAGTTTTAAGCATTTTTTTCTTCATTTGATGCTTTATCTTTACTGATGTTTCCTGTTTCTCTTAGTATTTCAAAGCTGAGCTATTTTGGAACGCTAACAGAATTTCGTCATCTTTTAGAATAAAATTTTATTTCTTTGTAGTTTATGAAGCTGAATTTATTTTCTGAAGAGTGCATATTGTATATGCTATCCGTCCTATTCAAAAATTTCTCTTAAATAATAACATATCCAGGAATGTTAATTCAATAATAAATATTAAGTAAAACATGCAAAATAAGCATTTTACTTGATAACTTGCATGTTTAGAAAATGTAAAATGTTTGACGAAAAAATAAATGTCTGCAAATGTGTATCTATGACTTCTAATTATGATAAAAGAAAAAATGTGACACATAAATTCTTATTTAAAATAACTAAATATGCACATATTTTGAAATGTTTTATTTGAAAATACATAGCAAAATTGTGGCATTTATAGTTTAAACTATTTTTTAGCTGAACATATGATTTGAGATGAATGGTAGCATATCTTTTAATTATGAAAATTGTCGAGAATTTTAAATTAATATTAACTTAGATAAAATTACAAGATCTATACATACATAAAAGTTTTTAGAAAAATCATAAAAAAATAACGCAAAATAACATAAAAAATGCAGGGTATTTGATTTTTCTACAAATCTCTAGGAACCACTTCCATTCTTAAATTGTTCAGGACAAAATTCCAATGATTCCGAAAGATTTAAAATCTATTCTTTTGTTCGTCCTCTTGAAAGTCATCATGGAGAAAAAGAGATAGGATTGTTGAAATTTTGTTTGAAAAACATGTTGAAACTTTAGATTCTTTTTATTGTGTACTTATTTGTTTTTTGTTTCTTTTCAGTTCCTCCTAGGGAGGTCAACATAATGGACGAGCGTGGACAGAGAATTGAAGAAACGATTGGACCAGTCGACGAAGGTTCAAATGTAACCCTTGTCTGCGAAGCAGAAGGCGGTAAGGCTCAAATATTTAAAACTTTAAAATGCATAAAATCCTTGCTTTATAAGTAAGAAATTACAAATAAAGAAACTATTTTATATGCCCCAGTTTTACCATAAAATATACTACTGCATAATAAAAAATATTATCATAATTCTAGTTATAGATTTTACCATTTTAAATGACTGGATATTTCCTTAAAAGGTAAAATTTTATGTGGTTTTCAAAATTCTGTAGTTAAATTGAATTATCCTATGTTAGTTGAATGTATCTGATTAAATTAAATCTAAATTTAGACTAAATGTGAGAAAAATCCTATTCCTATATCATTTTACTTAACTACCATATCTGTAGTTTTACCATATATGATGAGACGTGTTATTTGGTTCATTGAAAACAATTGTGTTTAAAAAAATAATTGTGTGACTTTATAAAATAATTGTGTGACTTAGAAACTATTTATTAAGCCATAAAAAATCTCCTTAATTATCAGGTAACAAAAATGATTATTTTTCTAAAGTAATTTAAAACAGCAGATATACATGATTAAGTTTGTAACATATAATTTATCTATAAAATACATTCCTTCATGGTCTTGATATACTTGAACCATAATTTTTTAATGTTTGAATAATCTTCTGTGCAGTGAAGCTCATGTATTGTTCATGTAACTGTAAAAATGATAATAAAGATAGAGTAATATTAACAGATCATTATACATAACACGTAGAAAATAAAATTTATTACTTATTTTAACATTTAAAATATTTATTATATTATATTTAACAAAATATTTCTTTATTTTAACATTGTTATAATAAATTATATTTCAAAATTTGTAATCTGGCCAAATTTCAAATATTTAATACGTAAAAGTTCTTTCTTAATTTTTGTATATAGAAAGATAACATTCAGTTCAATATATTTAATATTTTTTAAATATTATATTCTAAAATATCATATTTTTTTTTTAAAACTATCATTAGAGAAATAAAAGTGAACTAATTTCTAATTAACTTTTTTATTCCGAAACAATTTTATCCATAATTTTGAGTGATAAATTATTTGGGTTTGAATTATAATAAAAAAGAAATTAAAATTAAAAGAGCCAATTGTATTTCTTTTGAAACTGTATTTGTGCGAAATAAAAAATAATAACATGGATTATTCATATTTAGTAAAATTTTGCATTATTAATCTATACATCAATATATTATTCATAATAATTATTCTCATAAAGACCTGCGGATCAAAGTATGCAGTGTCTAAAGATTCTGCGCCAAATATTTCGCACATAAATATTTCTCTTTAGGCTTCCAGAAAGTGGTAGAGACCACATCTTGCGTCGTCGAGACAATGTTGTCGGGATCTGGAACTTGAAAGGGCACAATTTATTAGACGGCTTTTGCAGTAACCTTAATCTCTTTTAAATCGAATTTATTTCGCAAGATGGTGCTGGGAAACTGAAAGCAAGGTGGTAAAGCATCTCAAGGAGATATTCAGGTCAGCATTAGATTAATTGACCAAGCGTTAGGCCTGATACGAAGCTTAGGATGAGTTACTAGTTGCAAACGATGAGGATGGTGTAGTTGAAGAGGCTTTAAGTAAATTACTTTTCGTCAGAGAATTGTTTGCGTGTGGTGGTGTAGGATCAAGTTAAATCAAATGATAGGGTTGCCTCACGAATGCAATAACGTGGATTTTCTCTGAAGCCACATAACTGTGCATAATCTAGTCTATGAGTTATTACAATGACTTAAGATTCTGATGGCCTTATTTACTGAAGAAATTTGTCTAACAATTTATGAATTTAAATAGTTGTTTTATGTCAACCCTTTTTCGTTAGATTTAGGTATAATATTATGCTTACTATGAATTCGCCTATTTCGAAATTATGAATAACAAAATTCGAAAATTTTATAAATAAATATTATCAAAAATCAATTATTAAAGAGAAATATATTATCTCATTTAGATTTGAAATCATTCATTTTAATGTCCATGTGTAATATAATGATGAAAATTTTAAGAATTCAAGATCATAAGATAAAATAAAATTTTCAAGCATTATTTTTCGAGAATTATTTTAACAGGAATGGTTTATAAAGGTTATTTTTACATAGGCAATAACTTATGTAATCATAATGTTCTGTATGATTTATAAATCAAAACAATGTGGTATTCTTTAAAAAAATAAATGTATATAATAGATATTATAGCTAATTATCTAGAATATAATTTAAACTTTAACATATATCCACTTATCATCGTCTTAAAGAATGTATTTTTAAACATTTTTATTCAATTTTAATTGTTCGTAATTATACGTAAGCAAATTATGAAATTTAATTATTTTTAAATTCAATGAGATGTAATTTTTCAAATTGAAATGCATAATTAACATAAAATTAATTATGATACATGAGCTTGCATTTTGGAATAATGTCAAATTATTTATAGTAAGCAAATTATTAAAATTTCAAAAGCATAAATGTGTTATTTCAAAAAATAGAATAAGTTTGTTATTGAATGGAAAGTAATCCTCAGTTTGAGAAGGAAATTTAATTTGCAATTCTTGAATTGTCAAAATTGTTTCCTGTGTCTCTGTCAAAGTACTTTTAACGTTCTTGCTGTAAGATATCTAGAAATTTAAATATAGATTTTATTTCCGAAAGAAAAATAACTTAGTTATTGAGAGGAAAATTATTCTTTTCTACTCCAAACAATTAAACAGATAACACTTGAAATGTCAATGTGACTTTTAAAATGGTTACATAAATATTTCATTCCTAAATTCAAAATAAATTTAATAAATATTAATACGATTTAAAAAAGAGAATTTCTTCATTTTCCAAATATTTCCCAAGAATTTCGATTAAATTAAATTAGAAATGAATACAGTAACAACAAATGAAAAATAATTCCTTTGATGTTACGAAACACTAATGAATTTATTTCAACTAAATTGTACATTCTAAATATATATATATATATATAGATATTATATTTTATGATCAAATATATTTTTAATAATGAAAATATCTGAAATATGATCTCAAGCAATTTAAATAGACGCTTTAAATTAAACTAGCAGAATATTTTTAGAATTCGGTTTTTGTGAATAATTTAAATACATATAAAATATGTTCCAGTAAATAAAAAGAAATTTTTTTCTTCATTGAATTTTGATATTTTTAAAATCTTACAAATTGTTATTTTGATGCATTATATTTAAATTAATAATGTATCAATTTTATAGAAAACAAAAATAATATGTCTTACTAAATTTAAGTTTCTTATAAATAAATTTATGTTTTTTATTAAATGTAATGATTGTATCATATGGATTTATTAATTAAATAATCCAAAAATAAATCATAGTTTTTTTTTTATAAAGGTGAATAAAGTCCAAGCGAATGTTTGAAATTAAACACAAATAAACTAATTAAATTATATATTTTGAAGAAATAAATCATTTTATGAAATACTTTTTATATTACTTTATAATAATATTGGATATCAACAAAATTAGATAAAAAATTTCATGTGTTATATGAACATATTAAAAGGAAAACAAAGAAAAGTATGCTTTCAATTTGATATTCTGTAAGCTTTGGCCCATGGGAAATATACGTAAATAAATTCCTAAGTAAATAGTATATTCAATGAAAATTATAGAACACATTATAGTCAATCATGCATAAATAAAAAGTTTTTCTAAAAACATTTTACCTATAACTACGATTTCCTAATTTAAACGTTTTTTATTATTATTAACATTTAAAAAGTAAACATTTATTCACAATCTAACGTTGGACACACACACAGACACAGACACACAGACACACACACACATACACACACACATATATATATATATATATATATATATGTGTGTGTGTGTGTGTGTGTGTGTGTGTGTTATTTTAATATCATATTAACTTTATTGATCAGATACTGTCTTATAATAGCTATTTTAACTATGAATATTTAATATGAGTAAGCTTATGCTGTATAAAGTACTTACTTTTTTATGTAAAAAAAACTCATTTTTAAAATTTATTTTACAATTAAATATATTTTAAATATAACTCTAATTTAAAGGAATAATAACTTTTCAGTTTTCAATCATATATTTATGGTTGAATTCACAGTGGTTTCATCCAGTGTTATTTTCTCCATCAGAATCGTAATAAATTACAGTATTCGCGTAAATCATCTTTGCTGTTTTCTTATCAAATTCTCTAGACCAAATCATATATGATGTAATCAAATCTTTATCTCTAATACAACATGTCACATAGAAATTGAAATTAATATTCAGCCCCTCTAGGAGGTGGGGTTACATAAATTTAGTTTTTGTTTTAAGTTAACTAGCCTAAGAGTCAGAAACGAGAATATCTGTCTGACAGCCTTTAAAAATAATGCTAAAATAGGGACCTATTTTTAAGTAGATACGGAAACTGCAATTAATATTCAACCTCTGTATAGGGACATGATGAAAATTTCATATTTTTTTAAGTTGCTTTACCTAACAGATGAGACAGACAGTAGAAATAAGAATATCTGTAATAATTAAAAGTAATCCTAAGAAAGGCAAATTATTAAAAAATGCATTCACATTCTTAAAAATGCATTCACGTTCTTATTAAAATCAATATTTGTTCACAACATTTTGATAATGTTTATCTAATTACATTATTTTATTATAAAATATTCAAAAATCGCATGTATGTTTTCCCCGTGTGCTTGTTGCCAGACTGATAAACGAACAGCGAATGCTCTGACCTTTGACTTAATAGATGGTAATTCGTAGATAATTTATTTCGGCTCTCACTTCGAGCGGTGATGTTAGAAGTGGTTAGTAGAGGTATCTTAAACTGGATATCTCCCTAGAATCTTTCCCCAAAGGCTAACTCCTATGAAATCATTAACCGAGTCAGGCTAAATTTTGGCCTAGTGGTACAATTGCACTCTAAATTGAGAAATAATTAAAGTTTAGTGTTTTAATATTTCCTCAGAAACATTAAACTGCTATAGTTTTTAGTAATAATTCATATGTATTAATATAAACTTTGTTCTTGTAAACTTCGAAAACTGAGAACACTCCCTTCTTTTATTGCGAATGAGGGAAGGGATCACACAAATTAGTTTGTGTGAAAAAACCAGAATTCAAAACTTTTTTGACAGGGAGGAGCTAGTTTACTGAAGTAGGGAAGTGATTGGATGGGTACCCCAAACAACCAAGTATTCATCCGCCAAGTGGGCGTTGCTAATTCTGAAGAAAATTAAAAGTTTATTTATTTAAGTTTTCAAAACATTTTATAGATGAAGTAAAAAAAAAAAAAAAATCAAGCTATATATCAATATATTTATAACTACCACATTTGTTAAAATTTCAAATTTCTTTTTCTTTCTATATTATTTATTAATGTTTGTTTTATAAGTTATTAATGTTTTACGCATATCTTCAAAATATTGAGACAATTTAAAAATACTTTAAAGAATTTTAAAAATAAGTTTTAAACAAGAGAGAATTTTTATTTTTGAGAGTGATTGAATCTTAAAAATGTGAAAGTCTGATCATAATAGAATTTGGGAAATATATATTTAAATTTCATCATAATCTTTACAAATAATTCTCAATATGACGTGGTATGAGCCCCCTTAATCCAATATATTATGGATATAACAAACAGCTTAAAAATCAATTTCATTTGATATATTAGTAGTAAGAGCCCCACTACCAGAGGCGGAAGTCACGTGACCAAGGAGGCGTGGCCATAGATCACGTGACTTCCGGTTTGTGACGTCATTCTGGGATTTGTGTAAGAGCAGGAGGGTATTTTTTGTGTGACGTCATCCAGATGTTAGTTTCGGAATAGAATGTTTGATAGCGCCTTCTAGTGTTTGAACGTGAAAGTAACAAATTTATTTTTTGAAAACATTTTTTCAGAATGCATTTACGAAGCAAAAATTGGTGGTGCCATTTATTGACAAACTGTTTTAACGAATAAATTTTATACTTTGTTGTTGAAACTTTTTTAATTAAAAAATGTTAATTTTATTTATTGAATTTTAAAATCTAAAACAGCATGGCTAGTAGTACTAGTTATTAAATAATTTTTTGAAAATGCATTTATAATGTTATTTGATGAAGAATTCTAATGTTTTAAATATTTTTTATTCATGAAAAAGCATTTTTTTTTAAATTCACAGGGTCACGTGGTTTTGAAGATCTCGTGACTTCCAATTAGTTCGTGTAAGGGCATGGGGGCGTCTGTTGACGTCATCGTGTTAATGCTCATGGCGCCATCTGTAATCTAAAAAAAATTGTTTTTGAATTTTTATTTTTTTTACTTTTTCTGAAAATTTATGTTTTAAAAAATCGATTTTGATATACTAGATTTTGTTCAGTTGACCTGGTACAGTAATTTGAATTCTTGTACTCTGAAAAGAATTATAATATCTTTTTTTGAGCTCTTTATACAAAAATTTACTAAGAATATGAATTCTTAACAAGTTTTGGCATAAATTGTCATAGAACTGGCAACTGTAGCATCTTTGTACCACATCAAATGAAAAATTTATAGTCACTTGTGAAAAATCTTCTTTGATTTTGAAGTTGAATGTATTTTATTTATTTGATGAAAATATATATGAAGAATGAATTCTTAATAAAATAATTTTTTAAAAGTTATACAGTTAGATTAATTTTTGATTTAAATTTATGTTCTTTTAAATTTCATTACTGGTAATGTTTATCATTTTTACTTTTGTGTCCAAAATTTTGTTATGTAGTAATAATATTTTTGATAAGTTACTTTTCTGTGCATAATTTATTTTTAAAATAAAGAAGAATAGAAAAAGAATTTATAGCAGAGTCAACTACTTGGTAAAAAATACAACCTTCTATTTTATTTTCTTCTGATATTTTAAGGCAGCTTGCTAATGTTTTATGATCAAATATGTCTTTTTGTCGATGAACACAATGCTTTGAAAAGAATTCAAAAAAACAAGTTAGCATATATTTTGTATACCATTTTGCAAGCATCAGCAAAAATGGCATTAAAATGATTACCCAGTCTCGAATTCTTAAAAAAGATGAGATATTTTCAAACAATTATTGTGAATCAATGCAATACATAAATTTTCTCTTTCAGGAGATTTTTTGTGGAATGGAGAAAGAAATCTAATTTTATACAGTCATCTCAATCATAAATTCTAGCTCTCTTCTGTAAAAAATTAATTTCTTTTGCTGTCAATTTATTTGTAAGTTCTTTCCCTTATCTGTTTGAGTCTTGCAAGGAATTCTCTCTGAGAATACTTTTTTTCAAAGCGAACACTATTGATTCAGTTTTTTTTTTATTTTTTTTATTTTTTAACGCAATAACCCATGCATATTTTGAAAAGATATCAATGAAAGTCAATTTGTAATTATTATTATACTCCGATAAGGATTGCATGCCAACTAAATCAGCTTGGAATTGTTTATTCACACCACTTACTACGACTCTATTTCTGATGAATGATTTCCTTACACGTTTGTGCAATGTATATGAAGATTTACTTTCCAAAAAAAATCTTTAATTTTACGCTTAGAATATTTCTTATTAGAAGCACAATAAAGGCTATCGATACCACCTAAGATTTCGGGGGTGTTTTGGTGTTTTAAAAGCTAATTCAATTTACTTAATAAAATAAATCTTAAAAGAAAAAAAAAGGAACATTCACAGCAAGATGACTAACTAAAAGAAATTTGTTATTTACTAATATATATAGCAATTTTATATCAGAAAATATTTATCAACTTATTTAAAAGCAAAGAACTAAAAATTATAAAATTCATTTATATATAAATTAAAAATCTTAAAGTAATATTAAATCTGTTGTGATGTTTAAAAATAATTTGAGACATAAATACAAATAAATTATTTTATTGTTAACAAATAGGTACAGAAGTAGGATCAGATGCTATGTATAAATCCTTAGCATTCTTTAATAACATATTCATATTAAGTTTCAACAAAAAAATTTTGGTTATATAGTTTACAAAATTTGCATTGTGATTTACATAGTCAAGAGCTAATTTTTCAAAGTCAATAGAAAACAATGCTAGTTGTTCATATTGAATGAGTCTGTCATTATAATTCATCGTCAAACATTCCTCATCAAGTTGAATTGCTTGTAAAAATTTTGAAATTACTATTATTTGAATGGCTACACCAATCTTACTTCTGAGTGGCAATAATAATTACAAAAACTTAAAATTGGTAAATTTCATATGAATTACAAGTTGACTTCTACATGTATTAATTTTAAAAACTAGAATTATTTGAATGGTGAAACTAATTGTGTTAAAATATGAAATATTTACCAGTGGAGTTATTTACATCTTGATGTATAAACCTTAGCAAATATATTATGCGATGGCAACGTTGATTTTATTTTAGCTAGTGGCAACCACTCAAATACATGTTTAATCTTGTATCAACAGTATGTTTCTTGCACGATCATGATTTATCTTGTAAAACCTGACTCCAATGCTCGTGGATAACCATTTTACTCCTTTATTCCTTCCGCTGGCGGAAAGTTACATTATTGTATTTTAACCAATGAGATGATAAAGAAAAGAGTGATGTCATACCTCTTAACCAATGAAGAGTTGATCAATAAAATCTAGTTCTTAAACTCAGAAGAGGATTACTTTTACACTTCTTATTTCTCTAGTGGATCCTTACCTACTTTCCTTCTGTTTTCGTTAAGAAAGAAATCGATTTCTTAGTTCGCATTAAATTTTTAGTCAAATATGTCAATGAAAAGAGTATCTAATTTTGATAAGCCATCCTGTGTTAAAAAGCTTCGTTTTGATGATGAAGTGAAAGTTCATGAAAATGAAATTCCAACTAAATTCCCACCCAATTACTTTCACCTGGGAGGGGAAAATTTCGTCTTTGTTTCATACTTTGAAAACAAAGTTCGCATCCATCTACGGAAGTATATACGCCATGAATCTGGATATCTTCAGCCAACTAGAATGGGGGTTACTCTTTCACCATGTGTGTGGGAATACCTCACTAAAGAAATGAATATTCTTTTATTTGACTTTACATCAACATCTAGCCCTGTGTTAATACGAGACAGTATTTTGATCGCACCAGTGACTACTGCTGAAAATTCTTTCAGCATATCTTTGCAACGATATTTTGTGAAGAAAGACTTTTCCCGATGTTTTTTACCAGATATTTTCCTGCTGACTGAAAATGAATGGGAAAACTTAAAAAGGATTCGAAATGATGTATCCACATGTGTCACAACTCTCCTTCTCGATTGTTTGTTACGTTATTCAATTTTGAAAGGAGTCAAAAACCAAGCTCCGGTGTCACCAACAAATATTCCACAATCTGAAGTTGAGTTGACGCTTACGACATCATTAACTGAAATACTTCAAAGTCATTTAGCTGAACAACTGAAAAATGTGTTTACCTGTTTCGGTTGTTCTTTAAATTATGAAAATCAACTTGGTCATGAATGTTTGACGATGAATTATAATGATAGACTCATTCAATATGAACAACTAGCATTGTTTTCTATTGACTTTGAAAAATTAGCTCTTGACTATGTAAATCACAATGCAAATTTTGTAAACTATATAACCAAAATTTTTTTGTTGAAACTTAATATGAATATGTTATTAAAGAATGCTAAGGATTTATACATAGCATCTGATCCTACTTCTGTACCTATTTGTTAACAATAAAATAATTTATTTGTATTTATGTCTCAAATTATTTTTAAACATCACAACAGATTTAATATTACTTTAAGATTTTTAATTTATATATAAATGAATTTTATAATTTTTAGTTCTTTGCTTTTAAATAAGTTGATAAATATTTTCTGATATAAAATTGCTATATATATTAGTAAATAACAAATTTCTTTTAGTTAGTCATCTTGCTGTGAATGTTCCTTTTTTTTTCTTTTAAGATTTATTTTATTAAGTAAATTGAATTAGCTTTTAAAACACCAAAACACCCCCGAAATCTTAGGTGGTATCGATAGCCTTTATTGTGCTTCTAATAAGAAATATTCTAAGCGTAAAATTAAAGATTTTTTTTGGAAAGTAAATCTTCATATACATTGCACAAACGTGTAAGGAAATCATTCATCAGAAATAGAGTCGTAGTAAGTGGTGTGAATAAACAATTCCAAGCTGATTTAGTTGGCATGCAATCCTTATCGGAGTATAATAATAATTACAAATTGACTTTCATTGATATCTTTTCAAAATATGCATGGGTTATTGCGTTAAAAAATAAAAAAAATAAAAAAAAAACTGAATCAATAGTGTTCGCTTTGAAAAAAAGTATTCTCAGAGAGAATTCCTTGCAAGACTCAAACAGATAAGGGAAAGAACTTACAAATAAATTGACAGCAAAAGAAATTAATTTTTTACAGAAGAGAGCTAGAATTTATGATTGAGATGACTGTATAAAATTAGATTTCTTTCTCCATTCCACAAAAAATCTCCTGAAAGAGAAAATTTATGTATTGCATTGATTCACAATAATTGTTTGAAAATATCTCATCTTTTTTAAGAATTCGAGACTGGGTAATCATTTTAATGCCATTTTTGCTGATGCTTGCAAAATGGTATACAAAATATATGCTAACTTGTTTTTTTGAATTCTTTTCAAAGCATTGTGTTCATCGACAAAAAGACATATTTGATCATAAAACATTAGCAAGCTGCCTTAAAATATCAGAAGAAAATAAAATAGAAGGTTGTATTTTTTACCAAGTAGTTGACTCTGCTATAAATTCTTTTTCTATTCTTCTTTATTTTAAAAATAAATTATGCACAGAAAAGTAACTTATCAAAAATATTATTACTACATAACAAAATTTTGGACACAAAAGTAAAAATGATAAACATTACCAGTAATGAAATTTAAAAGAACATAAATTTAAATCAAAAATTAATCTAACTGTATAACTTTTAAAAAATTATTTTATTAAGAATTCATTCTTCATATATATTTTCATCAAATAAATAAAATACATTCAACTTCAAAATCAAAGAAGATTTTTCACAAGTGACTATAAATTTTTCATTTGATGTGGTACAAAGATGCTACAGTTGCCAGTTCTATGACAATTTATGCCAAAACTTGTTAAGAATTCATATTCTTAGTAAATTTTTGTATAAAGAGCTCAAAAAAAGATATTATAATTCTTTTCAGAGTACAAGAATTCAAATTACTGTACCAGGTCAACTGAACAAAATCTAGTATATCAAAATCGATTTTTTAAAACATAAATTTTCAGAAAAAGTAAAAAAAATAAAAATTCAAAAACAATTTTTTTTAGATTACAGATGGCGCCATGAGCATTAACACGATGACGTCAACAGACGCCCCCATGCCCTTACACGAACTAATCGGAAGTCACGAGATCTTCAAAACCACGTGACCCTGTGAATTTAAAAAAAATGCTTTTTCATGAATAAAAAATATTTAAAACATTAGAATTCTTCATCAAATAACATTATAAATGCATTTTCAAAAAATTATTTAATAACTAGTACTACTAGCCATGCTGTTTTAGATTTTAAAATTCAATAAATAAAATTAGCATTTTTTAATTAAAAAAGTTTCAACAACAAAGTATAAAATTTATTCGTTAAAACAGTTTGTCAATAAATGGCACCACCAATTTTTGCTTCGTAAATGCATTCTGAAAAAATGTTTTCAAAAAATAAATTTGTTACTTTCACGTTCAAACACTAGAAGGCGCTATCAAACATTCTATTCCGAAACTAACATCTGGATGACGTCACACAAAAAATACCCTCCTGCTCTTACACAAATCCCAGAATGACGTCACAAACCGGAAGTCACGTGATCTATGGCCACGCCTCCTTTGGTCACGTGACTTCCGCCTCTGGTAGTGGGGCTCTTACTACTTATATTGTTTACAACTAATAATATAATAATCTTGCTTACGCAAGTAGGAGAATTATGAACCTATAATATAACATAGAATAATTAATATAAAATGACAATTAATTGTTGATGTTAAATTCAATTAAATAAATTATTATCATATAAATTATGATTACAACTTGAAAAAGCAATGTCAGATTTATGAAAATATATCGAAAATCTTTCCGTTTTTACTTATTTAAGAACAGTAAAACATTTAAAAATTCAGTCATTTTTCGAAGAGGAATCAACATAATTTTAACAAGTCACTTAAACATGAGTTTAAACTAAAATATAATTTAGTTATTATGTTAAAACATATAACAAAAGTTATTTGTTACTGTTTATATTCTTATGACTTATCGATCACTAATGTTAAAGTAGAGTTCGAATTGTAACGAATCTACATTATTATTTTGTTGTTTCTAATACGTTAAAATTACATTTTCTACCATTACAAAGAGGAATGTAAAATTTTCACATTCTAATGAATATCGTATATAATAAGATAATATAAAAGAGACGGAGGGTTAAAAAAATTTAGCAGCTTTCTAGTAATATTTACATTACAAGACTTAGGGTAATTGCCGCTTGTTTTAGTACCACAACCATAATTTTATTTATTTATTTACAGCCCCCTCAACTTTATATATATATATATATATTATTTCATAAATTACAGTTTCATTTTAACCTCAAATATAATTATATGCAAAATATTTTAAAATGGTCTGAAAAACAATTTGACAATTGTTATTCATTGCTGTAGCAACCAATTCTGAAACTGATGACTACTATGCACTTTATTTAAAACAAAGCAATTCTTGATTTTTCATTTAACTTAATAAAATTGAATGTAAAATAAATTATTTGTAAAATGTAAGACAAATTATGTTGTAAAACGAGTATTTTTTTCACAAAAACTAATTGAAAATCTAATGTACTAATGTATCTAAAGAAACAAATGTTTCCTGGTCAATTAGATTATTAAAAAAAAAATTATCTGAGATAATTTCAGACTCACACTGTCAAGTTATTACACTCGTAGTATATTATTATGTTATTACTGCACAAATAAAATCTCTTTCGATAAGAAAGACATTTATTTCTACTTTTATCAAAGAAAAATCTCATTAAAAAAACAGGATATTACCATAATTCACATTAATTTTATTTATTACCCCTATTAATGCGAATTGATGAAGATATCAAACCAACAAATAGCACAAAAAAATAAGCAAATAATAAATAATAAATTTTAAACAAAGCAAATGACACCAAAAAAGAACAGAAGATAATGCTAATGAAAACGTAAGCTTTATGTATTTATATTATCTTCCTTTTCTTCCTCAGGAAAATCGATTTTTAAAAATAAAACTGCTATAATTTTTAAATCTAGCTAATACAAACGTTAAAGGAAGAAATATTAATGAGCTTATGATTAATCAACCAAGTCAAGATGAAATTAAGAATCGTTTTTAAGTCCAAAATATGACATTTAGAAGAAGTAGTCTTGAAAGTTTTAAGTAAAAGTTGTACTTTCTTAATTAAAGGAACGAAACATGAAATTAATCTCATAAAATTAGAGAGATAAGAGAAGAAACTTTTGTATTTTTTATTCCAATTTGTTTTAATTAAGGTTTTCTTAAGTGAGTATTAAAGACTAAATTAATTGAGAAACATATTAGCTTTGTTTCCAAACGCATTTATGAGTTTAATTAAAGTATTAATGTCCAAATACAGTGTTAAATTAAACCATTCTTTACTTTTTCTGTCTTGCAATTTTTGTAATCTGAGTCATTCTTCTATACAAATATATATTGAGAAAGTCAGCATAATATATGCATTAATTTTTATAAATTTTAAAATGCAAATAGATCCCATATATTGATCCCAAATAGATACCATGACAGATCCAAGGAATTATTTATATTGCAAATGTTAAATTTTAAATTGGTAAATATTAATCCAAAGTTAAAGAACGATATCTAAAAATATGGATATGTGATCATCGTTGCATAGCTTTAGAACCATACATTTAGGAAAAGAACTAGTTTCGTTCGGAAGCGTTATTAAATCTTGGGATTTAATAACGCTTAGGATCACGTTATTGCCTGTGGCCCAAATGCCATTTTTTATACACGATGATTAATTAATTGGACATAGACTTACAGAAAGAGCATACTAAACAATTATGAACAATAAATTTAGAGGTGAGAATCAAACTGCTGAATCAACAAATATGATCATTATGATTTTTCTTTCAGAAATTTATCATTCAATGTTTACGTAATTGCAAAATATGTAACAAAAATGTGTTAAATCTTTAAAAGTGCTATCAAAATGGGGTGGATTGGAATTTTTTATCAAAATTTCTTCTTACCTGAATGAATAATAAAATTGAGTACACATAATATCTTAGTTTGTGTACCAAATAATTAGTGCCCGAAATAAATAACACTAGTAAACAGAAAAACTATTCACTTATCGCAAGTAACCGCATGGTACCGCAAATAAGGTTGGGGAAGTAATGACTCACATAAAACAGAAAAGCCTACCTCATCATTCTCCAGATGTTCTACCAAGTGATTATCACTCACTCCGTGACGTGGAAGTCACATGTGAGCCAGGAAGTTTGATTATACTAAAATGAATGTAATAAAGTATTTTATTTTTCAGCTTCAAAAATCAGACACATAATCGCAAAAACTGCCTGTTATTGTATCACCCTCAGAAAGTCACTTCGTATGTGTAATTGTGCTTCTATTAATATTTATATGGACTTAGGGAAATATTTAATTTTCTACTACAATTATACAAAATGCATGAATACAAAAAATTAATTTAAAATATCTCATATTCTTCTATAAATTTTACTTTGTTTCAGTAACATATACTTAAATCCAATGCACTCTACAGAATTTAAAAGTTACCTTGACCTTTTAAGGTCAATTCGAGAAAAAAATCATAATTTACCTGTCTTTCTTGTGCTAAAGATATTTTATAATCCCATAATAACTTTTTTAATTATTAGGAAAAATTTGCTTAAGATATTTATATGTTTAGCCTTGTAACAAATATAATTTTTAATAAGACGCAATTACTAAACTCAGCTTTAACCATTAAACTTATGTAACACATTGTACAAATATACTTATTCCTAAATATGAAAAGCTATTTTTAAAATACAAGATTTTGAAAATTGCATAACTTGAAATGTTTCGAGAGAACTCTTGATAAATACTAATATATAAAGTTATGGCCTTATTTAACTATTTTAATAAAGTAATATGAATTATTGCGTTACACTTGAATGATAAGAGTAACTATTCTATGTGTTGTGATTCTTGGATAAAAATGTCCATCAACATTCTAAGAGTGAAACTGAGGATACAAAATAGTTTCTGGAACTTCTACATCAATAGGAACGAAAGCGATTTTATGCCAGATTAAAGTATACGCCTATAAAGTCTCTTCACATTTATTTTTCTCTAGATTATAACTTAGAAGTTTGAATTGGCGTCATTTACTCGTCTCTAAAGCCAAAAGACCACGATCGTACCGTTCGAATTTAGCTTCAAGATAGCCCTTACTGAAACTTTAAGAAAGCAAATAAGGATGAATGGGAATGGGAAAGAATAAAAAGAGAGAAAACCATACCGGAGCCATGGAATAAGAGAACATTTCGTGTCAAAGGCTATCAAAGTCTCTATTGCGTTATCAAACAGACTTAAGTCGGAGTTTAGAAGCAATGAAATTGCTTTCGAGAACAAGCGATTTCTCTTCTTTTAAGAGTACATGCACTGAAGAGTTGGACTGAACTCTTTAAACTTTCTTTTATTTCATCCTTAAACAGCAGCATCGGAACAGGTAATAAGAAAAATGTCTTAAAGAATACACTCTTTCACTTTTTTGAAGAAAAAAAAACATGCGTCTTCCATTAAAAATAAGAGAATAGTAATTTACGTTTAAACTTAAATTCTACTGGAGTGGAGTAACAGTTTATTGATAATTAAACCTCATATTTAACTGTTTTAAATTTATAGGAATACGTGATAGAAATTACAAATGGTTAACAGTGCAGTAATTCTTTTAACATTAATTCTACTTATTCCTGATGGGCTGAATTCACATGATTAGGGTTTTCCCTCTCTTGTATGACAAAATTTATAAAGAATTACATTTAGACTTATATCACCTGCACCTTGACATACAACTCATAGGTAATCAATTTATAAAAATCTTACCTTTATTTAAATCCCCTCGAAATTTAAGCAAATTAATTCAGCTATTGAAAAAATATATAAAGGAATGTGTTGCTTTTAAATGTTAAATATTGATTTATTTTGAAAAATAATATAATTTTTCTTACTTCAAATCAATATTATTCCCGTTGGGAAATAAAGTACACATCTATAATTATTTTTGACAACCAGAAATGGGGTAATTTACTTCTTAGATGTGCGTTTCCTTCAATGTAATAAAAAATAAATTTTTGAATTCAATGAAAATTCTTAAATTCAAAAATAATAATTTATTCATTTCTTCATACGTGTTTAAAATTCTTTGTTTAAAATACTTCCAATTAATCACTTCTTTCACTAATATTTGGAATTTGTTCAAAAGAAACCATGATTATTCTTTAATTTTATTATTGGAGAATAAAAATATACATTCACATTTACTTCTTAACTTAGTTTATATACAAGTTTGTAAAATAGCAACGCCCTCTAACGGTCAAAACGAACTGACAAATAATGTTATAAGCCCGAACACTAGAAAGACTGCTGCTGCTCGAAGATGACGTTAAGAATTGTTTAGTTCTTAGGTTATATTAAATTATAAAAAGAATATTTAAAGCTAGTCGTGGTGTTGATTATTCCTCACACTTATCCTACAGGAAGTGAAAAGTTAAGTAAATACATCTATTTTAAAAAAAAACAATAAAAACAAATTTTCTTTTAAATTATTCAATAATTTTCACATAAATTACAATATTGCTTAATAAACAATAACTGATATTAATAAATCAAAATTTTATATATTGTGTAACTCACATTTTTTTCAAATTAACATTAAACTTATAAATCAATATAGAATAATAAACTTTGAAATTATCTTTAGTCGTCACATCGGTTTTCAAAATTATTAAAATACAAGTAAAATTAATAGAACACTTTATATAAGCTACAAACTATTAAGCAACAATTTATTTGATAACTGAAGCTCACAATTGGGCAATTTAATATAAATTTCATTCCAATGAAAATTAATAACGTCCTAAATTTAAATTCACCCATGTTTATATTGTTGTGTGATTAAATTGGCTGCGATATGGGAGATAAATTGAATTACTTGATGATGATGTTCATCACGATTGAAATATTATAAGAACTATCATGGAAAATTCATTTCTTTTCGAGAAGGCATTCAAATTCAATTTTTTGAGAAATCCTTTCCTATTGTAATTCAGAATTTTAGTTGCTTGAATAATTCATTTTATCTTTCCTGCTCCGGGGATCTTGTAGGATGGCAAAAGACATTTTACACATGATGCAGAGAATTTCTTAATTCGGGAAGACCCAACTCCGGATCTTGGAGGAGGAAAAAATACCAGAGGAAATTGAGAGTGGGAAGAAAATACCCGGGAGAAAACAAGAGAATGGGGGGAAGATAGGAATTTAGAGAACGTGGAAGCAAATAAGAAGTTGATGAACATGGGCACATGGCTCCATGGGAGGAAGGCATCTCCACATTAGAGATAGGAATTATCGTGAGAATTAAATATGAGGTGCCGAGAGCAAGTAGTTAAACACCTGATATTGCACCATTTCGTTGATTGAAATGTCGTGATTTTTCTTTAATTTCAGTTCAGACCCTTTTTTATTTTTGTAAAACCTTGGTAAACATGGTAAAACCTTTGTCTGATGCAGCAGCACTTATTATAGATATTTTTTATTTGTTAACACTACTGATCTGGTATTGAAAATAATAAATAAATTCAAACTACACTGCCCTCCTTACTTAAGCAGGAAATAAGATTGTTTTAGGATCACTAAAGTTTATTAATTATATCCATTGTTATAACATTTTTTATTACACTTTTAAAATTAATGCTGTTATATTGAGTCCTGAATGCATCTGAATTATTTTTGGAAGAAAAATTTTAAACAGAAAAAAATATCTACCTGAAATAGGAGTATAGAAAGATTGGAGGAAATGAATTAATGCTAACTCGTATGTTTTGTCAAATTAAACATTAATTGAGAAAAATATGTTCATTACTTTAGAAAAATCCCTTGTGAGCAAATTTTTTATTTCAGTATTGCTTTGCAAATTGTAAAATATAAATGACATTGACAAACAAGTTCTCATTTGTAAATTCACCTTTTTCATTTAAAAAAAAAAAGACTAACACATGTACTTTATAAAAAAAATTATTCATAAAAGTCAAGACCTGAAATAAAACTTTTTCTTCATTTAAAGTGCTTCTAGTTTGTTCGAATATTATAAGAAAAGATTTTTTTCTTCTAAAAAAAAGCATATGATTATTCATTAATAAATATATAAATTCAATCATTAGGTGAAACATTTTTAACTATTACTTAAAATAAATATTAAAAAATTATTCTATATACTTTAATTATAGACATGAAAGAGATTATCCTTTTATTTGAAAATGTAAGCTAAAGTTGATAATGAAAGCAAATATTTTAAAAAGGATTCATTTATTTAATTTTTATGGTGTTTTTCATGTTGCATAATAAAATTAATGATTAAATTAACTATTTAATATATTATTATAAAGTAAATAAAGAGAATATTAGATTAAATATATTTGTGAAATTAACATAATAATTTAATATAACTAATTGCATTACGTATATTTTTTTCTAGTAAATATTAAACATTATCTTATAATCTATTATTTTTAAAATGATATATAGTACAGTACGTAAATTGACTTCAATTTATATATTTTTAATCTGCTTGAGGTTAAAAAGTTTCTTTGAAAATTAAATTAAAATACGAAAAGGAAATTGGGATTTTGAAAGTAGAAGTTGTTTTAAGCTATCACATTTTTTATGGAATTTCATTTTTTAATGAAACGAGGTTGAACTCATAGGTTTCAGTTAGAAGGGTTGAAATTAGAAGCTATTCTATTTAAATGTCCAGACTTATAGGGATATGAGTGATGTTTAACTATCTCAAGACCTCACTGTGGAGTCAAGCAAAATGATATTGAATCAAATCTTGTCTTATTAACGGTTTATAATTTATTGAACAACTTTTGCATCCTGAGACCAGTGGCAAGTTTCCTTTGAGCTTTTAAATAAGACAGCTCATCTTTTTTGAAGCCGTGATCACAATTCATAAGGAAGTCAAAATTTTCTCGTTTTAATCTTCAATGACGAATCAATAATAAACAGACAAAAACGATTCCCGAAGAGTTTTGAAAAGGAAAGAATCTGGATGGTGCTCTACCTGGCTAAAAATATCAGAGAAACCAATTGATTTGGTGGCATTGGATCCTTGTATGAGAAAGCATTGCGTTATATGAAAGTACATTGTTCCATATCTTCTCTTTCAGTACAGTTACAGAAAAATACTACAAATGAGATTTTCAAGTGCTATGCGTGAATTTTGGGGGATGTAATGATATTATTATTGTAGATGATAACGCCCTACAACAAACAGCTGCACTTGACGATTGAGCTATCTGAAAGAAAAAATTATTCCTCCTAAAGTGAGCTAGCTAGGACCAAAAAATTCAATTCCTCAGTGCATTTGTGGTTTGTTTTAGGAAGCGCCATTGCATTTCGACAACGCCTTTCCAGGAATCGTTGGTCATTTAAATTGGTGCATTTGATAAAGTGGAAATTGCTGACACTCTTTTTGATTCACTTATTAACATTTTTAGGGTTAAAAGTGACGTTTTTATAGCTGTACAAGACACTTACACTTTTTATTTGAAAAACCAATAAAAAAGATTATAAAATGGGTTTCATATGACATATTTTTTTTAATGTGACTTTCATTCTTACTCCAGTCAACATTAATCATCTGGGCAAGTATTTTTATTATCCTTTTCACCTGTACATCATCAAAATAATGAAAAATGCACCAAATAATTAATAAATATACCAATGCGTCCTTATGTAAACATGCATCTAAAATAATAAATGCATCAATTTTCTTTCCAAAACTTCATTGTTTGTCAAAATATCGGCTTTTTATAACTCAATATCAATTTTAGAGACAAGTGAACATTTCAAAAAAGTTATATTATTCATTTAATTTTATTTACTAGCTAACTAATAAAAGTTGTTTCCAAAGTTTTTGAAAAATTACAGAAAAATTTTATTATTTAAAGAAATGTATCAAATTTATATTTATAGGAATTTATGCACCATAGTGGTTTATAAAAAGGAAACCAAAGAGAGATTGCTATTTTAAATATGAAGTATTCACTGATTCAATTAAACTTTAATCAATTTGATTAGAATCTGTCACTTTCAAAACTTCTTGAAAAGTTTTCTGTACTTTATTTATCGATGATTTGTAATTATAAAGACAACAATGCCTAAAGATTTTTATTATATTATTTTCCAATAGGTTCTCCATCACCATCTGTGACATGGTGGCGAGATTCGGTTCTTCTTGATGACACATACCACATCACGACGCAGGGCTATGTTCGGAATGACGTCACTCTTATACGTCTAAGACGAACTGACTTATCTGCCATATTCACTTGCCAAGCTGCCAACAATAACCTCACCGTTCCAACTTCCTACTCCGTCACATTGGACCTCAATCGTAAGTACTCTTTTGAATATTTTAAAATAACGCTTCAGTGAAAGGATGAATAAAGTAAGGGGCTGAAATATAATGTAATGTTTTTACATTTATTCATTCATAATCACATTTGTATTATAAAAATGGTATAATCTAATCATCTTTAATAATGTATTTTAACATTTTAAGAATCTCTTTCGTTTAAAATTCTGCGAAGCATCTTTATGTAAATATAAGTTTAGCCTTTTCCTTTATATTTGTGATACTATCTAATTTAACAAAAAATCATGTATGGTTTAAATTATCACACATTGTTGAAAAGAATTAAATTATATCCGTTATACATAAATTGAAATAAAATTTTATAGTAATTTTCTGTATTTTATCGCAAATATATATATATATATATATATATATATATATATATATATATATTTGTACTACCCCACTTATTCGATAAAGACATAGAATAAGTCCATGAACCCGTGGGAGTCATGATGAAGGTTGTGAGATGCATCTTCAGGAGGTACAAGACCAAGATGCATCAAAGATTTAAAGCTGACTTTTACCTTATGTCTGCAAAACATTTAATTGAGCAAGAGAGTAGTAATTAGTAATTTAAAAGAAAGAAAAATGGAGAAAACCACCAGACTTCACTCACCACCTCAGCGGGTATAATTTCACTTGAAAGACAATGTGACAATGACGCACTTCAGCCACTATTAGTGACTATGATTGATCTTATGTTGGTTCGGAACTCGAACTCACTACTTTCCAATAACGAAAGCGGTTACCTTACCAAGCATTCCCCTACTGTCTCTTTTAACTTTGTTTTTTTAGCTGGTAAAAATTTCGTATTGTTAAGTCGATATCAGCAATTTCACTTTACTTGGTTTATTGTTGAATATTTACTTGTTGATAGTAGACTCCTTTAGAATTCCTCTTGAAGATATTTTCGTAAGGCTTCTAGAAATCAGAAAATCACCTGTCTTATCTGTTTATTACTATGAAGCAATAGCATAATGTATGTTTCATATATAAAGTTAAAAATTTTCAGTTTTTCTTTTCTATTTATCTGACATTTACATTCAGATCATAACACATCAATTTCAAAATCTAACAATTTTTGCCATTTAATTAGTTTAACATGAACGTTTAGTACATTTATAAAGTTAAGCATTGCAGCATTTTTTAAAATAATCAGCAAAAAATTTAGGATCTAGTCCAGTTAATAATGAAAATTGTTTAATGGCGAAATAGATTTATAGAAGCGTTTATCAATATAAATATATATATTATGTTGGGGGAAAAGTAATCCATTATTTTTTCGGTAGACGTCTGTAGTGATCGATATCTCGTGAGGTATCTATCAAGTAATTTCAGATTTATGCTTGTTGGAAAGGTGACATTTAACACTAAAATATCCTTTTGCGGTTTTTTGTTTGATTAATTCAGTTACGAGTACAAGGTTTTAAAAATGGAATACAACAAATAGAAAATTCGATACATTTTCGATTTTCTCTTGTAACGGCGAAAAAGATAGCCGGATGGCTAAAATCGTGAAAGGTGTTTATCGTCCTATATAAGACAGTAACAACCAGTTACGGG
>JAPDSC010049095.1:0-11159 GCA_026290005.1 Latrodectus geometricus
TATATATATATATATATATATATACCTTTTTATTATTGTTAAATAATATTGTTAAAAATTGTTATATTATTTTATTACTGTTATAAATATGAATTTATACAATAAAATAATTTTAGGAACCATTTGGAATGAATTTATGCAATATTTAATTTAAATTTAATGAAATAGAAAATATTTAGACTATTGCCTTTATCTACAGACTTATAGTAATTAAAAAGCAATTACTTATCATACTATTTATTAATAAATATTTCTTTAATATTTTACAATTTATGTAAATTTAATAACTAGTTATTTTAATATTTATACTAAAAATAAAATGCTGTATTTAAATTACATTTTAAAACCTTTAAGAAATTTCAATGAGAAGAAAAAAAAGTTCAATATTTGTTCAGAAGCTTCGAATTTCTTCATTAAAGTGATATACTGCATCGAAAATAAGCAAATATTTTCCAAAACACCATATTAATTTCTATAATATAGCAAGTATTAATTTATATAATAAATCTTTCAACCTATATTTTTAAGGTTTCATTAATTTTTTGCTTAAAAATGTGCACAATTTTGAACGTTAGCATGGATATTTGTAATATCTTTGAACTAATGGTAATTAACCTCTCCAAATCCAATTAGTTAAGAACTTGATAAATAGAGATATATAAACATTTGTTAATATTTGAATGCATGATTGGGGTTTCATTATTTTAAGAATTGTTAAAGAATAGTCACAAGTAATTTTATATTTTGTATGTTAAAAATGTATTAAAAAATACTTTTGTAATTTAATTTCAGATGAAAATTGCACAAAAGTTGAAATAAATTGTCCGGAAGAAGATGATTCAATTTTACAGATATTTCTTACTTACCTACTTTTAATCAACTTGAAGAAAAAAATAAATAAAAATAAACTGTGATTTATTTCATTTCGTGTATTTTTTATCACTGTATCCGTAATACATTTTACAATTTAAACAAGTAATTCCAAAAATTAAGAAACCTCTAAGTCAGGGGTGTCCAAGACGTCGACCGCGGTCGACTGGTAGACCGCGAAGACATTTTAGGTAGCCCACGCGACCATCCCGATATTGATCTCAGATATTAACAATTTAATTTATTATTTATGACATAGAATCAATGAACTATTTAAAATAAAAGTTACTACAGTCTACACTTTAAAACCCAAAACAAACAGTGCAAAGATTTACGATGTAAAAATTTATGATTAAAGGTTTACGATTTAAAACCTAAAACGGACATGATGAACGCGATTAAAACATTAAAAAAACTATAGAAAGGTATGGATCTCAATTAAAAAAACATGAATTGAGAAACTTCAAAAACATGGAAGAAGAGTGCATCCATAATCCAAACCGAGACTTCCGAAGATTTCACTTAATATTTACTTGTTTTGTTTGAAGAATTTGAAAGAAGATTCGCTGACTTAATTAGGTTGAAAGAAATACTCAATTTTATGATATTTCCATTTAATAAAAATCTCAACATTGATGGAGTATCTGAAAAAATAGGACATTTAATAGATATCACATCAGTTATGGTTGAGGAAGAAATTATTAAATTAAGATGCGATATATTTTTAGATCCAGAGCATATTTAGCAATACTGATTTTTAGAAACTAATTTCTGAGGAAACGTTTGCAAATATTTACAAATTGATTTTGTATTTGAAATCATACTTTAAATCGAGGTATCTTTGGGAATATGTTTTTCAACCATGAACAAAAAACAATTATTGGTTGCATTTAACAGATGAACATTTAATTTCGTGTTTATTCATTGCAATAAGCTCGTATCAGCCACAATATGCAAACTTGTTGCAGATATACAGTGCCAAATTTCAACTAAACGAAGTGAAAAGGATGGCCAGTTTTTGATATATGAATATTTTGATTATTTTCATAAATTTTTATTTTGTAAATATTAAGTTTTTTTTAGAAAAATTACATAATTTACCATTTTTTCTTTTTACCTAAAATAAATATGTAGTACGTTAATTTAGCTCTGCCATTGGTAGATCGCCTTCGATTTTTTAAATGAGGAGTAGACCCCGAATCCCAAAAGTTTGACCACCCCTGCTCTAAGTGATAAACTCATACTTTATGTAAATAAGCGTTAATTAACATAAGTAAATTAAGCAATTAAATGTTAAGTTAATTTCAGTTAAAAGAATTTGAAATTTAACACTACAAATTTAATTATTCTTGAATTAAATTATTTTTAAAAAATATTCCAGATATATTCAATTCACAAAAAACTTGATTAATAATTTTTTCATCATCAGTTACGAATATATCTTTATGATAAAATTAACCCATAGAAATATGTGTTAAATATATATACGTGTTTTTTTTTAATTTTAGAATTAAAATATCTTACATATAAACAATTATAAGTCACACAAAGTTTGATTTAATACTGTATTTTTACTTTAAACCCATCTGATGAATTTAACTTTTAAAAAGACAAAGCAATTGATAGCTACAAACACTCATAGATAAGTTATATGAAATATTCGATTAAAGGAGTGTCACATCTGTCCTGTTAACACGACTTTTTCCTTTCATTTTTTCTATAGTAATGAATATTCTAGTACATTACTCATATTCAATAGCACACATTGTGTTTGCTATTGGAAAACTTTGATATATGATTTTGAATAAAGATTTTCATACAATGCTCACACTTCCTTGAAATAATGAATAAATCAGGTTATAATTCATACGTTATTTAGAATTTTGATAAAAAATATACTTGACATAATCACTCGTTTCGAATTGTTTTATCACTATCTCGTTTACGCAATAATTATATTATGATTTTTATGAGAAAGCTAGTGGAAAATGTTCACACGAATTTTTTGTCATATTTATTGTAATACATATTCTAATTTCTGTTTTTTATAGCAGTAATTAAAACTTCTATATTTAAAGTGTATCAATTGACGCAAAATCAGTAAACTATAATTCTAATATACATAAAATAATTTAAAGTTATTTTAAATATGATAGTAAATTAATTAATTTTTTAAGAAATATAGAACACATTATGAATAATTTAACAATAATAGTAAATAATAATATAGTTTAAATACATAAAACACTTTAGGGCATTTTGAAATTTAGGATGAAATATTTTTTCATCAAAAGTTTATAATGAGATGAGTTTTTAAGTTTAAAAACTTATTTGAATATTCATCTAATTTTGATTCATTACTAGTATAAATTACTTGTAGAATAAAGTTGAATAAATGTATTATAATTTTTTGTTAACATAAATCACTTATAAGTATTGAGCATTGGCAAAGTAAAAAAAAGAATTGAATATTTTTAATATATGTTCCACTTCATATTCACCCCACAGATATTTAAATAAATATTAACATTTATATTCTAAATTTTCAAGAAAATTTATAGCTAAGTGAGTTTTAGTAATTTTGTTCTATTAGTTCTTTTTTAAATGGAGCTAAGATTTTGTGTTTCTGACAGCTTAAAAAAAAAAAAAAGAAAATACCTGACAATAACAATTTTGAATCTTAATAATCAAAAGTACTCATCAATACTAATTAAAATTGTATTAAGTTTAAAAAATATCACACACACACATTTCTACATTGATGTCACATGATATCTCATCGTGGCAAAATAAAGTGACTATACTAATAAGAGTAGAAATTTCCTGTGTTCATTCTCAATACTTCTTACATAACAGAAAAAGATGTCTTCTGATTTCTTCATTCACATATGTTGAATCAGTGCTTGGAAAATTTTCGTAAACCATCACTTGTAATATACCAATTTGATGCATAATCTATGAAACATCTACTTGAAAATGAATACTTTGGGCAGATAAATAACTTAATATGGCTTTCTACAGTTACAAATGGGATAAACGTACCTAAAGGAGAAGATAAAAGAAAGTATTTGAAGAGGATTTCTGAAATATTCATATTAACTTTGATAGAGGATTGTTTTACGTGCTTTTAATGAATTCTTGAAGTGGTACTTCTAGAATACTTTAAAAGTTTCAAAATTTGTCATCTTCTCTTTCCTAATAATTTTGGATTAAACTTCCGTAACATTTTGTAATTGTAATGAGCTAACTTTGTTGTTAATATACGCCCATTTAATTCAAAATATATGCAATCCATTATATACAAATAAATTTACCACTTAACTTCCTATTTCTGCATGGTAATTTTACGAGAAGGTACTAAGACCATCATTTCAAACTTTTGTTATTAAAGTAAACCAAATATTTGCAAAATATTCTTTATAATTACAAATAAATTAAGAAAAGCAAAATGTAAGGAAATATTTATTAAAAAAAGAAGCTCTTAAGAAATTCTTAGATCGAAACAATGTTAAAAATACGGATTTTTAATCAATCAAATTCTAACTTTTATTTCCGCCCACCTCTTCTAGTGGGCAGCGTGCCTGACTGCGGATAAAGAGGTCTTGGGTTCGAATTCCGATTCGGGCATGGATGTACTTTGTTCTTTCCTTATATGAATGTCGTATAAATAGTTACCTATCTTATAAATGGGTGTCTATGACATGTCTGCACTTTGGAAATCAGACTCCACAACATTCAATTAGAAAAGTGGAGCAGCACTGGATTATTATCATTTCATGTTTCAAGATACTTGAAATGGCAGGCTCTTTGAAATTAATGGGAAGGGTGGATCATCAAAAGTAAAATAAGGAATGCTAAGCACAATTAGCGACATAAAATGTCAGTTAACGGAAAATCATCTTAATGAGTAGTAAGATAGGTAAATATCACTTTTTTGAACAATTTGAAAATCACCACAGTTATACCATGCATTTACACAAAATCTGATTAAAACTAAGTAAGGTTCATGTGAATTGTTTCTAGTCATCTATAGCAGACAAGTGAATCTACAATGTATAACCAAAAACTCCTTGATTTTGAACCTAGGTAAAGAGATGTAGTCTATACCTGAGAAAGTTTTCTCTCCTTATACATCTCACAAAAGTTTTATTATTAATCGTATATGACAATAATTTTAAAAGTTACAAATGTTTCCTAGATCACAGTTTTTAAATTTTTTATATAGCATTCAATACTTGTTTTAACGTTTGTTCCTTAGTAAATTTTGATTTGATGCATAATTATTTTCATTTTAAAATGTTGTGTGTTACATAGTATTTCATATATGAAAATTTGAATCACTATTAATAAATAAATATAAATATTCAAATATGAAAATCTGAATAAAAATGAGAATCATGAAAGTTCTTTTTTTGATTAAAAAAAGCAGCCAAAAGGCATATACAGTTAGATCAAAAAGATTTTTTTCACTATTTTGTCGTGTTTTTGTTTATGAAACATAACTGACTTGAAACAATGATAAAAATGTTTTGTGAACATAAATAATTGGAGAACACAAATTCTCTAACATTTATTATTTTAAAGAATTTCTAGAAGATATTTGGTAGCATATCTCATAGATGTGACTATCTTCTGCCTTTTCAGCCAAAAAGATTTAATCAATTTTGAACTCCTGAAGAAAAACCATGTATTAATATTTTCATGACATAATACAATTTCGCCATTCCAGGCATGTAAAGTAGTATTCTTAAAAAAAAAATATTTTTTTGATATGATAAATTTCCAAAAATGTCATAACATTTATGACATTTGTTTCATTAAAAAAATGAAACATTTTTTTATTTGTTAGATGAAATAATGTAATGGTATTATTTTTAAGTAAATTGATGTTTTCACAGTTGATTCTGAATTTCTCATTTTAATAGTATGGGGCTCAACAACAAATTACATTTTTCGTAATTAACATTTCATAAATAATTCTATTCATGGTAAAGTATTCAATTTCAAATTCTTTTTTAATCCTTTTAGTAGGAATTACAGTTATTATCTGTTAAGACTTTACTTATAATACATCCCTTAACTGAGATTAAAACTGAAAATAGATTTTTTGTGTGTTCTTGAAGAAGAGTTGCAACTTATGTGGAACTCTAAGCCTTCTAAAAGTTATAACTTAAAAGGGATCTTTACTTTTAAATGACAAATATAGAAACAGACAACAAACATAAGCATAGAAAGTATTCTTATTGATTTAATCACAATGTAATACCATAGGGTGATAATTGTCACTTCAATCCTTTTTTTTTTATTAAATCTAACATTTATACTTTTACTGATATAAAATAATTTAGGTTTTTAAATCTAATAATGTTTGCATTATTAGATTTAAAAGACTATTCTCGTCTATGGGCTATTATTAGACTATTCTCGTCTATGGGCATCTTAAAAATTCTCAGAATGAATATATGTTATTAGAAATTAAAAACAACTAGTATATTGTTGTGTTTTAAAGACAAACGGACTTTTTCCTTAGATATTTCAAAAGAGAATTAGTTAAAGTATTAATAACTATTATATATGGATACAAGCAATATGTTAGAATTGTTTAAAAGGATATTTGATGCTTAAGTTATTTCTTCAATCTTTTCAAGTATCATTTTTGATAATTAATTTCTAAATTGCAAATTTCGTTTCTTATTTAAAAAATCTATATTTGCTTCTTATACCATTTTATACATTAGCTTTATGAAGTAATTATTTCTACCAGAAAATTTAGTACATTGTAGTTGTTTTCCGTGGATATGGTGATATTGAGCGTACTAATCACATTATTTGAAGATACCTTTTAAATGTGATGAATTTAGTTTGAGATGAATTTGTGTTTGATCATTGATTCAGTGTTAGCACGCAATTTTCAATTTTTCATAAAAATATATACATTTCCTACATATATATAGACTTGCATTTTATATTTCTGTGAAATGTCTTATACTTATGTGAGAGTTGGTGATTTATTATTCTTTTTTATAGCATTTTTTCTTAATGTTTCTTATTAATTATGAGTTCCGTTTATTTTATTATTTTAATTAGAGGTTTTGTTAAACTTAAAGGAATATATTGCTTTTTGAATTATTGGGATAGGGTTTTGTTAATAAAATTTGCTAGATCTGAACTGCTTGAGTCTAAATATGTTTCATTATTTACAATTTCTGTTTCACCATTTGTTGGTTTATAATCTTTCTCGTAATTTAACTTTGAATTGATATATTTCTAAATGAAAATTTGTGATAATTGAAACAAATGAAATTATAGTAAAAAATATTTATAAATATTAGTTAACTTTGTAAACATATAATTTATTTTTATGGAGAATACATATTGTTTTACGATTATATTTATTCAACACAACCTCTATCTACGAAAATATAGATAGATATTTTGAATTATACAATAAAATTAAATTTTTCAAAACTAAATCTAAAATCTTTATATTAATTTTAGGTAAATTATAAGTATATTAGTACACAATATCCTTATTTAGTTTATTTTTCATAGTTGCTACATATTCCATAATACCATATAGGTGGAAAAGTTTTAATATTATTAAATTTTTCCCTAATAGTTATGATTCGTTAAATTTGTTAATATTAAATTATATTATATTTTCCTGTTTTACAGAGATAAGTTAAACTTTTTAAATTTGATATTGAAAATGCGAAAACATTGATTATTTTATAGCAAAATATATTTAAAGAGTATATCTTTTAAGAAACTTTAATTTCAGTTTAAAATATTGTTTATCATTTAACGATACATATATATACAGTTTTTAAATTATTACAATTATAAAAATTGCTACAGTTAAATTAAAAAAACTATTAAATTGACAATTATAAAAATGTTTCACGAAAAGAATAAAAGTACTAACAAACCATAATAAAAATCACCTAAATCACTTGAAAAATATAACAAGGCGCAAGACAAATTAAGAATTATATACGTTCTTCCTTTTCCAGTATAGATCATCTGTCCTTTTGTAAACACATCAGACGCATTTTTTACATTAATCCGAAAAATAAAAATTAGCTGTAAATGGATTTATATATTTTGCCACAGAATAAACGTAAAATTTATTAATAGCTTTGTTTTGATGCGTAACAATCTGTATGACATAAAATAATGTAACTCATCGCTTATTTCCTTGAAGAAAAATATGTTTTGAAGCTATGAAAAGTGACAATACATTGGAAAAAATGTTCATTAAAACTGGTTTAAAATTCTGATTTCTGAATAACTACTTACTTATATTTATCTTTTATAAATTATAATAGCATTAAAGTTATTTACTAAAATATTAAAATAAAGCAGGACACATTAGCTTAATTATTGGTGGATGGATTTAAAAATAAAAAAGATATTTACCTAGAAATCATTAAGAAAAATATTTCATACTTCACCCAAGGAGAAAAGTTTGATTTTCGAGTCCTAATATGGTTTGTATAACTATTGTTCCGTAAAATATTGCAAATATAAATGTTGAACTCACAAATTATAAGAGGATACTGACATTAGAGTTCTATTTTTTAGCAATTTGGCAGAATTGGCTTACATTTATATTACAAATATAACTTATTCTTTAAATTAAAATAATAAGTAAATATAAATTTTTTAAAATTAGTTATTTCTTTTTTTTCGTTTTTTTTTTACGTATAACCCCAACTTAATTTCAAAACAAAGAAAAACAAGACACTTTGAAGGGAAATTATAATTTATTTTAAACTTTATAATCAGTTAATATAAATTTCATTCGTACTCTTAATCGTTATAAAACTTAATCCAAAGAATATAAATAGAAATTATATTCAACAGAAATTGATGATAAATTAGATTTTTGATATAAATTCGCTGAATCATTTTTAAATATTTACATTGTGTATTTATGCAATGAAAATCGGAAAATATAATTCGGAAAATATAATCGGAAAATATTTAAAATATAATTTCATATGCAGTTATCTAGCGATATAACAATTTTAATCATTAACTTTTTTAATAAGGCCACAGAAAAAAGAACATAAGAAGTGAAGTATTGAACACTATTAAAAGCTAAGGAATTTTTACCCATTCAAATATCTTAATTATCTGAAATAAGCCAATAGATAAGCCAATAGTCCTTATAGATATTAATAATATATACGTGATTTTTCCATGCAATGAAAAAAAGACTCACCCGTTATCAAGGGTCTTATTTCTCTTCTTTAACAAACTATTTTTAAATTCAAGTCAAATTTTCATATCATAGATACATTTTCCATAGTCGTAAGAAATAATGCCAAAAAAAATATTGTAAGAAAATTTGAAAAATTTTTCAAATATCTTGGCAGTTTTACTCAAAAACAGAATGTTTACAAAAATGTGTTGCTAATTGTAAGAAAAGTCTTGAAATTACCAGATATGACCAAAAATATAGGCTCATGTTAGCGTGATTAAATTATGTGAAATCATGTGACTTATGCAGGCCAACTGATTACTTTTACAAATGGGAATTTTTTAATGTGTTATGTAAAACAAACGTGCAAATATGTTAATTTTAATAAAATATGTTCTGTGAATAAAATATAAAACAATAGTTGTTTTGTCACCTAATTAGCTATTTTTTTAATCTTCCTTTATGCTATAATAACCAATTAAATTATCGACATAAAAGATTCTAGTGAAACTAAAATAATCCAATGGTCACCATTTTAATTTACCATCTAAAACTTAATCATTTTTTACACATTTCAAATTTGTTCATCTTCTTATTGTTTTCTAGTGTGTTGTGTCAAACTAACATGTAAATATGTTTACATTAAATCACATTGTAAATTGATAACAATGGGATAGAAGCAAAATAAAAAAATTATGTTTTTTATATTAAAAGTAATATTATGGTAAAGAAAAACATTTTTGGAAAACGTGGAACTGCACAAGTAATTTTCAAGTGCAAAAAAGTGATTGTAGAAAAAAGAGTCAGAAACATTTCTTCAAAAAAAAAGAAAGCACACCATGTACAGATTATTTTCATATGTTAAACTTGAGGATTACGCTATACAGAAAGACATGTGCAACAATCCTTGTCAAGCTATGGTAAAGGACTGATTAATGGATAGCATCCTTTACAATGACGAAGGGGAAATCCATACTTGTGGACCTGTAAAACACCATAATTGTTATTTTTGAACAACTGAGTACATTATCCACAAGGAACGGAATACAACCAATGTGAATTTATAGCTTTGTTTCACTAAACAAAGAGTCTATGGACCACACATGTTTAAAGAAAACAACATCAAAGCAGATATACATTAGTTTGGGGAAAAGTTTGGGGATATACATTATTTTTTCAGTAGACGTCTGTAGTGATCGATATCTCATGCGGTATCAATCAAACAATTTCAGATTTATGCTCGTTGGAAAGGTGACATTTGACACTAAAATATCCTCTTGCGGTTTTTTGTTTGATTAATTCAGTTACAAGTACAAGGTTTTAAAAAGGGAAGACAACAAACAGAAAATTCGATAGCCGGGTGGCTAAAATTGTGAAAGGTGTTTATCGTTCTATATAAGACTGTAACAACCAGTTACGTACAATTTTTGTTTCGTCGATTCCGTTTGGGTATTTGGATGCTAAAGATGCACCTCGCATGGATACAACATCGTCGAGAATGTCTATAAAATATCAAAAATTATCAAACTTACAGCATGTCAGCAGTCGTAGCTTCGCACAAGACCTAAAAATCTACATGAAAAATGTTTTAAATCTTTTTACAAAGCGAATCTGAAAGAAGTTACAAAAAATTCACGTAAAAATAATGGATTTCTTTTTCCCCAAACTAATATTTTTGTATGTTACAATTGTATTTCGATCTACTGCTCCAAGATGATAGGATTCTTGATTCTGTGATCTTTCAACATAAAGGCGCACCACCCCATTTCGCGGTTACTGTTTCTGATTACCTCAGCATGTATCTAAACAAATAAATAGGAAGAAAATCCTCACTTTTTTGACATCTTGGTACTCAAATTTAACAGCTTTGTTTTATTTACATGATGCTCATCAAGGAATAGATCTATAAGATTAAGGTTGCAGATGTAATTAATAACACACTGCACATAAGCCAAACATTTTGAGTTTTGAACAGTTAACCATCTGAATCCTGGCAGCAACATGGTCCCTATGACATTTTTATATTTGTATTGGATAATTGTATCGTATTTTTGTGTGATTTTTATTGTTCTTCATATTGTAT
>JAPDSC010049122.1:0-21284 GCA_026290005.1 Latrodectus geometricus
GTATTTAAGCAAAGAAATTTAGCCAAAAATATATTTTTCCCATGGTCAGAAAATACTAAATGTACGGATGTCTCTTCCAGCATTTAATATAGACAATACGTGAGATATAAATAACCACACGATCATAATACTTGAACAAATTGCTATAAGTGGATAACTAATCAATCTATATTGAAATTAAAGGCTGCATTTAACTTAAAAAGAAGGTATAATGCAATTTCTGTCATTATTTTCATTATAAAAAGTTGAAATTTTGAAAAATTAGAAGAAAAACTTTGCCATATTCACATAGTGCATTGAATTTTGCAAAAGTTTCATGTACAAAAACTGTCATTAATTTAACAAAAATCAATTATATAAATATTTTGATGGGTCCATTTATTACATGAAATTCACTTTTAACTGATCAAGGTGATAAATTTATTATAAAAACATTTTTTTAAGAAAATTATTTTTTCTAATGGTGTTGTCTTATGCTCCGAAACTATCGAAACTAACGAAACTATTAACATTTTGTAACTAAGTCATGCACTCACAATTATACTTGTACTTGTATAGATTCCAGCATAAAATGGAATATGTGCAAACATATCCATTTAATATGTTGTGTAAAATCCATGAACACTGGTAATAATTCTGAAGATGTAATTCTTCAAAACGATGATGATCCCACGTTACATATGCATATTACTGATCAAAATAAAGAGAGAGAGTCAGACGTATTAGTTTCTAAGCAAAAATAATTCCCCTGCTTCAAATATAAACCTTTCTCTTAAAAAAGAGAAACTCAAACAAAAAATTATAAGCATTATTGATTCAATATCATCAGACAGTCTGATTGTAGCAGCTGAAAGACTTATTTCCCCAATAGAACCAACTTTAAATGCCATAATTACATCAACCAATTGTTCACTGACATCACAAGATAATCTTAAAAAAAGTCCCCGCAAACAAAAACATTACCTGTCAGAGGCTTTTTTTACTCTACACACAGAATTCGTAAAAAACCAAAAAATTCAATTGTAAAACCAAATCATATTGAACAACGAAATATAGCCTTATCTCTAATTCTGAACAAGAATTCAATTTCTAAAGAAGAAAATGATATTTAAATTATCTTAAACATGATTTATTCAACATTATTATTATTTTTTGTAACTAAGCCATTTATTTCCATCCAAAAATTGCCCATCATTTAAACATTTGTATGCTTTAAAAATTAGGAGGGCTCAGATCACATTTCTTACTTTATTATTATTACTCAAGGATCATTTACTAAAATCATTATTGTTTTCTAACTTTAGTATAATTTTTGTGAATATTTATAGTACTTTTTAAATATAGTAGGTTCCAGAATCACATGTGTATAGTTTGGAATCATCATTAGTTTTAGTAACCTACAATTGTATTTTTGTAAGGACCTACAATTGCATTTGTAACATACAATTGTATTTGTAAGGAAAACCTTACGAACTTTTTAAAAAGAAACAAATTTAAGTTATATGAAATGAATTCCTTCATTAAAATGTATTTTGTGTTTACAGCAATGTATATTTTCTCAACAAAAGCTAAATTCTATGTTTTTTCAAATTCTTACTTAAAAAGTTTAAAATAAAATTTAGTCCAATTTTAATGAAAAATAATTTAAAATACATTTAACATATTTTAACCATGATTAATTAATACGCTTTTTTAAATATAAAGTCTAGTTATCATTAAGGTACATTGCAATATTTTAAAATCTAATAGTGGCTGCAAGATTTTCTTACAAGAATATTCTAGTTTAAAATTATTTCTTTTAATTTGATTAGAATAATTAAATCTACAATAAAATGAAGAAGTACTAAGAATATGCACAATTTAATGCAGTTTGTATAAAACAATTTCAACATAAAAGGAACACAAAAACCTATATTTTAACAATAATGTGTGTATCATGAGAGTCAGTAAGGTAAACAATTGTCAGAAAGCAATGTTTATTAAGAAACACTGTTTTTATTTTATCATAATGAAAACCTTATTAACAAATTGATTGCTAAGATACAACTTCCATGCTGATTGAAAAAAATTCTCTTTTCTAATGCCTCACACTTAGCTAAATCAAAGTAAATTAATAAATTATTAATATGAGAGAGTAAAATTTATAAACAATTATATTTTACCATTAATATTTTTAATAAAAAGTACACAATAAGATCATTTTAGGGCTAACTTGATAAAAACTATATAATAATATAAAAATAATTTTCATCATTGAGAGTAATTAGACTTGTTTACTAAAGAAAATATAATCATAGATTTTTTGAATGAAAAATATTCTTAAACATCTTCGTGGATTTGTAATTCCTTAGTTTATTAAGAAATTAAATATCCAGGAAAGATGATTAAGAATATTTTTCCATAACTAATATATAGACTTTGTAGCTTAAAATAGTTATATATGTTCCTTAAAAAATCTTCGAACATTTTTTTAAATGACACCTAATGAAGAATGACCAAACACAAAAAATTTTAAAAAACATGTACTACTTTATATTAGTATATAATTATATCTACTAAAACAAACAATAAAAATTGGTACTTTTTTTAATTTAAAGAATTTTTCATGATAATAAAATTTAAACTAGCTGATGTAAAAAACGTTTAACATTCTGAATTATAATTTTAAATCAGGTTATTTTATATAAAATTAAATAAAAATAATTACATGTATGTAAAAATAATAATTAATGGTTGTACAAAGCACCACTTTTTCTTCAGATTAGACATTTTAAATATTTTTCTCACACTTTTTCTAATATTCGCGTATGTATGTGACATCACTCTTTCAGATTCTCAGTTTCTAGACACTTGTTACAGTTTGGGTGTTGTTGCGACTATCTCAGTAACTTTAGAATCCCGTAAAGTAGTTAAAAAAAATGATGCTGAAAAAAAATTTTTCTCTCTAACTACGGAAAACAAAATAACAAATATAACTGGCCATCTATACAATTTTATTTATTTAAGGTTTGCTATTTAAATATTTTTTTCAGTATTAAGGAAAGTGCTTCTTTCCTGTTTAATAATTTTTCCTGACAATTTGCGCAAAAAGTACTTTGTTTTCCCATTTAAATAGTTTTTTTTTTTTTAAAAAAAAAAAAATAATAATGAATGCAGTACTTTGTTTAATAATTTATGAAAGTAAATGACACAGCTTTTTTAATCGCATAATCTTATCGTTAAAAAATAAACTATCGTTAAAATAATCTCTTAAATAAAAGTTATTAAAAGAACTAAATATCCTAAATAATTAATAACTAGTTAATACATTTAAAAATTAAGAATATTTATGAACTATATGCTGGGGAACAACATGAAGCAATTTGATGTCAATTTAGGACAATTTGCCTGGTCGACTGGATCTTACACATGTACTCCTTTTGCTTAATCGTAAAACTTTATTTGCCTTTCTTATTATTTCATTACTTTCTGACTAATATAATTAATTTCTATAATACTTAAATGTGTTGGCATGTTATGGCTCAAAAACAAAATAGCATACAAGCTACGTGCGATTGAGTAAACTGAAAAGCATAAAAACGAAAAAAACTACTGAATTTCATAGATTTATCATTAATGCGGGGAGGAGTCTGTGCTAAGAGAAGAGAGAATTACAGGAAAAACAAAATGCTTTGAAATTAAAATTGAGTTGCAATTACCACTATCTATCTATTTAATCTTCCTTATAAATTACTTTTAAATATTTAACCAAAAATTAATAAAAAAAATAAATAAATAAAATAAAAAACAAATAAAAGTATAAAAACATATACACTTGTGTATATACGAATTAAATAATTTCATTTTATCATATAATCAAACAATGGAAAACTTTATTTTGTTATTCTCTCCTTTTATTTCTAATTTTTCTTTTCTCTCCTATTTTCTTCTACCTCAATTAAGGAAATTTAAATCACAATTGCACTTTAAGGTAATTTCACTTAAACTTATAAGCATCACCACTGGAGGTAGCTCCAGGCACTCCGACAAATCTAAAACAGCTTCCCAGGAGGAGAGGGAGCGGCCGCAAGGCGAGCGCTCATTTTTCGAAGGCTTCAATCCTTCGGGAGAAGGAATGAAAAGTCGGAATTAATAAGAAAACAAATAAAAACAACTTTACAGGGGCTAAGGCGCCCGAAAAGTGATTACATATAAAATAAGGCAGTTAACAAAGTGAAAAATACAATTTCTGGTTAAGAGAATAACTAGAAAAGGTCCTAAATAAAATATACAAAGAATAAATCCTGATTAAATAAATGAATACAAAAACAATCTAGACTATATATAAGAAATTGAACAATATTTACAATTTATAAACAAGTTAAATGGAAGAAGTATTTACAATTTGTGTTTAGATCGATTCGATAAAATAGCGTCACAAAGAAAATGTGCAGCTATAAGTCTAATTTTGAAATCTTCTATGTTATTTTCACAGTTGAAAATCACATTGAAATTTGCTTCACTACAGTTTTCTGCTTTGTTGAAGAAACTGATATTTAATTTTGCAATATGTTGAGATAAGGTGTCCAGTTTTAGATCATTCAAGATTGCATTATTTTTTATGCAAAAAGGAGCTCCGAGCATGTTTCGCGGCGTCTTGTTTTGGAAAGTATCAAGAAGTTTGAGGGTGGCGGTATCAACGGAGCACCAAGCAGGGGATGCATATGTGATGACGGGTCTGATTTTTGCGGTGTAGATAAGTTTCTTTTATTTGACGCTGAGTGTACTAAATTTGCCAAGAAGTGGTGTTAGTCTGAAGAATGGAGCTCTTGCTTTTTGTAGTTTGTTTTTCACATGCGGCTTCCGTGAAAGGTTTTCTTTAATATTGAGGCCGAGATATGCCTTTTTGACCATGGGGATTTTCTTGTCATTCATGTATAGTGCTTTTATAGGCAGTTCCGGGAGGTTTGATAATGAGGAGATTGTATTTGTCAGCATTTATAATTATTTCCCATCTTGTACACCAATTTTCTATTCTTGTAATTTTTTAATACCCAGGTCCACAGAATTGGATTTTTGTACGATTCCGGTGTCATCCGCATAGTAGGCTGCAATGATGTTGTAGTCTTCTTTAATTATGGGGAAGTCGACTGTGTAGAAGAGATATAATATTTTGCCTAAAAGGCTACATTATGGCATGCCAGTTTCAATTCGTTTAGGGGTAGAGTAGGTCTTGTTGATGCGAATATTAAATGATCTGTTGGACAGATAATTTTGTATGAGTAGAATGATATTGTGATTAAGTTTTAATTTTACAAGTTTGTAAATTAGACCATCGTGCTATAGCCTGTCAAATGCTTTCGAAATGTCAAGAATAACGAAAGCGGAATTTTCTTTGTTGCGTAAATTCTCTTCCAATAAATTCGAGTATTCTGATTTATTGTTTCGTTGTGCATAAATTTTTTCTAAATCCGTACTGCTCATTTGGGAGAAGGCTAAGATATTTTTTAACTCTATTATAAATAATTTTTTCAAATAATTTTAATAGTGAGGAGAGAAGGCTAATAGGTCTGTAGTTGTTGGGCATTGCGAGGTCCTTTCCAGGTTTAGGAATCATGTTGATGATTGCTTCTTTCTATGGAGGAAAGAAATAATTTATTTTAAGGCAAAAGTTGAAAATTTTGGTGATTTCTTGAATAATTTTGGCAGGGAGATTTTTAATCATTTTGTTGTTGATGGTGTCTTTTCCGGGAGATTTGCGGTTGTTTAGTTTGGAGATGATTGCCATGACTTCAGTGTTGGTCGGCGGTTCGATACCTTCGCAGCTGGGATTTTCATTTTTTAATCTTCTGGCTTTTATTCGAACAGTTTCTTCGAAGTTGTTATCAGTATCGGTGTTGTTGAGTCGAAACTGCTTCTCCATTGAGTCCGCAAAAGCTCCCGCCTTCTCGACTTCAGTGTATACGAGACCTCTTTCACCGCGCAGGGGTTTGCAGGTTCGTGTCTTGCTCTTCAGACTTTTAGTCATTTTCCAGATGGAGTTATCGTTGGAATCGAGAGATGCGATATGTTCTTCCCATTTAGTTGTTTTGTGTTTATTTATTTCATTTTTAATTTGTCTATTGCATGCGTTGACTTGTGTCTTATATTCTGGCTTGAAAGTTTTCTTATATTTTTTACGGGTTCTATTTCTCTCCTTGATGAGTTCTTTAATTTCTTTTTTGGTAATATGTAGAAATTATCAAGTCTCTTGCGATCTTCGTTTACCTGCAATTATAAATGACAAATTTTGTGTTCAGTAATAAAATACATCTCTGCGTTGTTATTTTTATAACTTATATTTTTTTTCTTTCTCTTTTTTTTATTTATTTATTTGCAAATTATGAAGGAATACCTCTTTCATTTTCGCATGTTAGGTCCAATATGTAAACACATCGACTTGTGACATTACATTTTTTATTTATTATTACATATTACCTTCTCACATGGATTCTCTATGAACCTGTCTTTTGATCTCTTTATTGTCAACACTTAGACTTAAACAGAAAAATTAATCCTTTTTTTATATCATCTTTTTCTTACATAAATCATCTTTTTCTTATATATTCCTTTCCTTATATCTTTTTTTTCCGTGTCTCTTGTCCCTTTGACACCACTTAATTGACATAATAGTGGCCTTAGGCTGATGCAGGGCCTTATCTTTACTGCAATTTAAGAGGGTTTAAGACCAAGAGATCACTCTCAAAATCAAGACTCTTAAGAAATGCTCAAAGATACATCTGAATATAGTTGTCTCTCCCCCACCCCCACTCTTAAAACCGTCAGATGTGCATTTTCTCAGAACCCAGATGATACAGGGTAATACCCGCCCCCCTCACGACATATTGATTTATTAGGGCGCAGACTACAAAATCTGAAACTTCTTTCAGATCTAGCTGACATTCCTAATTTATTCATTAAGTTTTGGATATTACCCAAGATATATCCAAAAATCAGATATTGATCACCTGAATGTCCAGAAAACATCTTATAATAACATACGCGCAGATTCTGTAATATTATAGTTTAGGCTAAGTTTTAAGAAATCGCAGTTTTAGATTTTTATCATAGAGCAGTTAATATTTTAGAACTTTTTAGAGACTTCAATATATGTTTCATGTGCGTCATGTTATTATAATATAGACTTCTTTTCATAATATACAGAAAGTATTCAATTTTATTTAAAATATTTATGCACGGGATTATAAAATAATCTTAGTTGTAGCAGAGTTATAATTCGATAATACGTGTCTAATTCGAAAGTGTTTACTAAAGTTAAAATGATACTATCACTTCTAAGGAATCTGTAAAAAGATTTAAAGAAATTTATTGAATTGATTCACTGTATATAAAAATAATAAAGTATTGACGGCTAAAAAAAAATCAAAGCGCACATTAGCACGGTGGCCGTCATAACCGTCGATCTTCCGATTAATTGATTTTTCAATGAATAGAAATTATTTCAAAATTAAGAAGTGAAATTATTAATGCTTCTAAGATATTAATTGTTACAGAGTTTGATAAATCACCTTTTTATAGGGACTAATGATGAAGGGTTTTCTCCATCATCAGTTTCAGAAAATAAATTGGAACTGAATTATTTTCAAAAAAAATTTTTTCCATTAAATTTCTTTCTTTAAACTCTGCAAATATTTAGCTTCTTATTGCCCCAAAAAATAAATAAATAAAGCAATATTCAACTCACATTTTTGTGCTAGTTTCCTTCTTCCACGATAGAAATATGTTAAAAATAAAAAAGGAAACAAACGCATCACGATCCTTTAGACAAGTGTATTCGAATGGCAGCCATTGGCTGTTATTCCTATGTTAAGAAACCTGTTGATGAAAAGAAATAGCGATCCTTCTCATCGAAGGTTATAATTAGGAAGAAAAAATCTAATATTACATTTGCCATTTATTACTAACTATACTTCAATTTCTTTTTTACGAATAATTCATATTCTATTTATCATATTCAGTTTAATTAACAAGATGGTTTTGACTCTTGTGTGTGTGTGGTTCATCGTAAATACTTCAGAATTAATTTTAATTTGCTGAACGAATGTTCACATCTTGCAATGGATTTAAAAATAGTTAAGAGTATTTGTGTGAATGTGTGGCAATTCTCATATATGGGGGAAAACATCTTCACCGTATGAAATTTGGATGGTTAGAAGTTCTAATGAAGTTTTAAGTTTAATTTCTTTTTATTATTAAAGGTATTATATATATATTATATTATTAAAGGTAATTTTTTGCCAAAACTGATACACTGTGGATTCATTTTTCAAGATTCAAATTTTTATTAGGAATCAAAGGTACTTAGATGAAAAATATTTTTTAACTTTTATATGGCAAAATTTTATTTAGAGTAATTTTCTCAATCGATATTCTTAGTAGTGAAAATTTTCTTATAAGATATTGAAAAATATTTTATTATTAAAATAGGAGCTAATTTTTATTAAAATCAAAATTTATTTCCATAATTAATCATTTTCGAAGTACTGTTGATGAAATAGCATAATTTATTTTCTTTCAATGTAGATTCATTTTAAGACAATCCTGATTTTTAAAATTTTACAATACAGAATGAGAAATGTGCCTGATTTCTTCCTAATTTTCTACGAGGGATTTTTTCAAGTTAAAAGATATTTCTTAAAGATAAATTGGACTAATTAATTAAATTTAATCTGTATAATTAAGCATACATAAAAGACAAAAAAAAACATTTAAAAAAAGACAAAAAAATACATTTATAGATATTTCACCATTTGAAAAAAGAATTTTTTAATGTAAAGTATTAATGTAAAGCCAACGAAAATTATGTGTCAAATAAATAAACACTATTTCCCCGAATAAAAACATTTAAAGATTCAATAATATTACATGAATAGTTTTTTAAGTAATGAGTAATTTGATGTTTGATTTTCAAAAACCCAACAAGCATGCTAATAAATATTTAAATTGACAAAAAAACGTATTAAATTTTCAGATCAAAAGAATACAAGTGATGCAAGTAGTAGAGAAAAATATAACTTATTGCAATAATATTTTTTATGTCCTAACTTCTGATTTTCAAAAATTTAAATTTTCGTTTCCGACGAAGCGATGTTTGGGAAGAAATGATGACTAACCATGTGAGCTGTAAAAAGGAAAGAAAATCACGTGTTTTCCTAGAATTTGGAGATAATTAGTTCTCGATCCCCGCCATTTCGATTCCAATTGAGGTTTTTTTTTTTTAAATATTAGGTTGGGGAAAAAGAAATCCATTATTTTTACGTGAACGTTTTGTAACTTCTTTCAGATTCGCTTTGTAAAAAGGTTTAAAACAGTTTTCATGTAGATTTTTAGGTCTTGTGCGAAGCTACGACTGCTGACATGCTGTCAAGTTTGATAATTTTTGATATTTTATAGACATTCTCGACGATGTTGTATCCATGCGAGGTGCATCTTTACCATAAATACCCAAACGGAATCGACGAAACAAAAATTGTACGTAACTGGTTGTTACAGTCTTATATAGAACGATAAACAACTTTCACAATTTTAGCCACCTGGTTAGCATTTTCGCCATTATAAAAGAAAAACTAAAATGTATCGAATTTTCTGTTTGTTGTCTTCTATTTTTAAAACCTTGCACTCATAACTGAATTAATCAAACAAAAACCGCAAGAGAATATTTTAGTATCAAATGTCACCTTTCCAATGAGCATAAATTTGAAATTGTTTGATAGATACCTCACGAGATAGCGATCACTACAGACGTCTACCGAAAAAATAATGGATAACTTTTTCCCCAACCTAATATATTTTTATTTATTTTGAGACGATGAATAATAATTTTGCACAGAGTCTCAATAACAACTGAAATTGATCTTTCTATATCGCTTCTTGATAACTTAAGTCAAATCTGATTTTTCTCTGATGTTTACAAGTTTTCATGTATCTTATAAATTTCATTAATCTTACAAGTTTCCATTAATAAATAATATTTCGGTTTTATGAAAAAAATCATTAATATTAACGAAATATTGCTTGTGAAATAAAATAAAAAAGAATTTACTATTTATCAAGCTTTTGTATTTTAGTAAAAATAACTTTATGGTTTATTTTTTTCTGTATAACTCTATATGAAATTTCTTCTGAAATCGCTCTCTCTTTTTTCTCTTTATACAAATTATTTTTTCATTTATTAAAAATGTTCTTAAATATTTTTCATTTACAAAAAATATTCATTATGTCCTTCAACCAAGGCTGTAAGCCTTGGTTGAAGCACTCTCCAACGTAAGGTTTCCGGTTCGTGTAATACCTATCCCTCTACGTTTTGCAAACATTTTCTTGTAGACTATATTATTCTAATGTTCAGGTTACAAATTTCATCGGACGATATAGAACGATATAACGATATATATATATATATATATATGACGATATAGAACGGGCGAATGGTATTCTTGTCAGAGGTGGATGGACCAAGTGTCCATTCAATTGGGCCAACAATATTGCTGACAATAATCCTTTATTGAGCGAGTTCCAAACAAACGAGAAAGAAACGCTTTTTTCCCACGCATTAGCATTCCATAATAACACTAAATCATTTCAGCATTGCATCGCACAGTTGCGATTAAAAGCAATTAGAGAATGTAAAACTAATTATCTTCCATATTATTTTATTTAAGTGAAACTGGCAGTTTTGTTATCTGTTTGGTTAGGGCATTGGTTTTCGATATCGGCTCGAATCTCGACCCAACCAAAGATCCGTTATGTTCGCAAATGGGAGTTAAATATATCATGGTTGCAATGTCCTCCAAGTGATATACCTCTAAGGGTTAGATAGGGGTTTTCTACTTGATCCCTGCTTTTAAATTACGAAGACCCGGTTACTTCCACTAAGTGATAGAAACCAATTGCAAACTAATCATCGCTAGTACCAAGAGCGGGCCGCATCCTTCCATTCTTAATACATGCTTAAATAAATGCTTATGTTAAGAATATAAATCATTATCTCAAAAAGCAATTTTAAAAAATAAAATTCTATAAAGCAATTATATGTCATTTGTGATATTCTCATTATCCTGTCGTCTCCAGGAAAGTGGAATAACACAAAAATAAATTATAGGTACACGAAACATTTATTTCACATTAATACACAAACATTTAATTCAGACATTTTTCCACGTTATTCAAGACATTTAGTTTTATAATGACCGGGTGCGGACTTCCGCTACCCCCAAGTAATCAGAACAAAGTTCTCCTTACTCCGACACGACTCTCTCGTCCCGTCCCAGTGTCTCTAGTTCTGGCAGAAAACGAAATCCAAAGTACTCTTTCAGTTCACAGTCTGACTTTCACATCATTCAAAAGAGAATAAATAATGTGAAATATTTAACTCAAATTCAGAGCAAAAATTCTAGTGTAATAAGAAGTTCCAACAAAAATTATGCAAGAACATAATTTTTAAAGTCAAGAAATTCATAAAAAAGAGGCTAATAATTCCATCCAATTAACCAATAAGCCGTAATGAACACAACGCATGACTTCCAAAACAACCGCTTTTACATTAATGTAACAAAAGAAATCTGTTTCTCCTTCGATAAGTGTTTTTCTCCTTCTCTGGTTTTAAAATTAAAAATTTCTAATATTTATGAAATATATTGGACAGTTTTTCCATAATTAATTATTCGAATAATATTTTTTAAGAAATAAGTCTTAGCAACACTTATTATGTAAAAATATGTTATAAATATACTTCAATCATCATGGGCAAACATTATTAATGATTATTTTCAACTAGTAATATTCTTAATTCATTCAATCTAAACAATAAAATTTCTTTTTCAATTAAGTTTGAATTTACAATCGAAAATATCAAAAAAATTTCAGTCAAACTAAAGCTTTTATTTCTGAAAATTCATACCATAAATTTTAAAAATGTTAAGAAATATAAAATTGCTTTAGAAGATTATCCGCAAAAAAAAAATATAAATAAATAAAAAAAATTAGAAAATTTTAACGGAAAATTATTTTTACCAACGTTATATTGTATAAAACTATACTAAAATATTATATTATTAAACTTTAAATCTATTTTGATATGAAATTTACATATACTTACAAGCATAATTTTTACATACATGTGGTTTCAGCAATTGCAATTTTGATTTTGTTTTAGAAGATTATTTTGTTAAACTAGAATGAAAGCTTAGTAAAAGTTTTAGGTAAGGTTGACTATCGCAGAAGCCAGTCAGGATGAAGATTCTATATCGATAACGCAATATTTCAGGGTATCTCTCAAAACATAAAGATTCTTCTGTATTTGCATATTCAGGAAATTATTTAAAATGTCAGTAAAAGCTAGCACCCAACAACATGGTTTTGTAATCTCATTTATAGCATCGAAGCATTTTGAATATCAATTAAAATAGTGCAAATTTCTCTGAATTTAGAATATAATTTTGAATTTCCTAACTTTTGATGATAAAAATTCCTAACTATTGATGATAAAAATTCCTAACTATTGATGATAAAAATTCCTTAAAATCAAAAATAAATATCGATATTGTTTTATAAGAATTTCAAAAATCGCTCATTATTTCACTTGTCACACAATTAATAAAATAAAATAAAAAACTAGCAATATTAACTTTTGATTTTTTAATATGCATATAAGATAAAAAAAAAAATAACAATTGAAAATTATTATTATATTTCCTTCCAAATGGGAGGATTAAAATACTTATTTTTTCTCTCTTTTCAATCTCGTAAAAAAGTTCCTGGTATTTTTCTTAATATATTGTTTGTTATTTCCTACAACTATACATTACATATGTTTTTGTGTTTAATAGTGAAATCATTCTATCTGTGCGTTGCCATTTTTATATCTGGTATAATTCATGTACTGTTAATCATTATACGAATAATCTTATATTAATTTATTCCTTTTTTTAAATGTTTTCAGCTTTGTTTTCCCTTCCTTGACTGTTTTTGTTGGTAAATGGTGCAGAAGTGTCTTACTTAGCCATAGCATATAATGACCAATATGAAAACACATATCGCGAACCTGTTTGCATGGGGTGTTACATATTTTAGATTTTACAGTCATTAAAGATCAAGTCATTTTTCAAAGGATAAAGTAAAAGAGGTTTCACGTATGGATTCTCTATGATCTTGGATCTCATTTAGTCACAGAGTGTCGGCCTGCGAAGCAGGCCTTTACTCCTTCCTCTAAAGTGTTCCCAGTTGGGATGAAATGACTTTACTTGGCGATAGTCGCTTGAAATTCACAGCGTAAGGAGAAGAAAGTGAACGGACCAATCACAGCGAAGAATTTACTGAAATTGCGAATTTTCGTAAATAAAAATGCAATAATTTGAATTAATGAAAAATAAGTAAGAAAATATTTACAAATGGAGTATATTACAAAAACTATATACACAATTAGTCATTTTCATTTAAGAAGAAATTCGCATTTGGTCTATATTTCGAGTCTTCTAAATATTTATATTCAAAAATTTTCTTGAAGTTAGCTGCATTGCAGTGCTGTTCTTTTAAGAAGAAATTTTTGTTAAGTTTTTGAATATGATGAAGAATGTTTTCAATCTTTAGATCTTTTTCTATATTTTTTTTTTTCTTATGAAATATGGTGCGTTCACAATTCTTCGTAAAATTTTATTCTGGATAGTGTTGAGTTTTCTTTTATCGTTTCTCTCAATTGTACTCCAAACTGGGGAAGCATAGGTCAGAATCGGCCTTATCATGGAAGTGTATATTAATTTTTTAAGCTTGATATTGAGTTTATAATTTTTTCCGATGATGGGTTGAAGATAGCCTGTTGCCGCGTTTGCTTTTTTGATAGTAGAGTTAATGTGTGGTGACCATGAAAATTTTGAATTCAGTATTAATCCAAGGTATTTAGCTTGATTAACTTTAGGAATTTCTTTATTAAAGAGAATGAGATTATTTGTAATTCTGTTTTTAATTTTATTTTTTCTTTTTCTCCTGAAAACTATAGTCCGAGACTTTTCAGCATTAATTTTTGTTCTCCAATTGGTGCACCATTCTTCAATTTTGTAGAGTTCATCTTGGGTTTTCTTGATAGCATAATTGGGATTTAGTGATTCTGAGATAATTGCTGTGTCGTCAGCGTAAAAGCAATATGTGTGTTTGGATTTGTAGGTATTGGAAAATCATGATTATAGATGAGGTAGAGGATAGGACCTAGAATACTCCCTTGTGGGACTCCTGCATTTATTGAATAAGTTAAAGAGGTTTCTTTGTTTTGTCTGACAATGAAGTGCCTATTGGTGATATAGGAATGGATGAGATGAATGAAATCTGTATTAAGTTTAAGTTGAATAAAAAAGTTTAAAAATTATTCCTTGGTGCCATACTTTGTCGAACGCTTTAGAGACGTCGAGCATTGTCATTACTGTATATTTGTTGTTATGAAGGTTATTTCCAATCATTTCTGTTATTCTAATCAATTGTTTTGCAGTAGATAGTTTTTGTCTGAAGCCATATTGTTGATTTGGGAGAAATTGTAATTTGTCTTTTATTCTGTTATATATGATGCGCTCGAATATTTTCCCAACTGTAGGTAGTAAACTGATAGGTCTGAAATTTTCAGGGTTTCTGTGGTCTTTTTTGGGTTTTGGGAATAAAATTATTGTTGCTGTTTTCCATATAGTGGGAAAGTAAGAAATTTTGAGGCAGTGGTTGAAGATGAAAATGAGTTTTTTATGATAGTCCAAGGGAAGATATTTTATCATGGCGTTTGTGATGTTATCTGCACCTGGTGCTTTTTTAATTCTTAATTTCCTAATAATTTCAATGACTTCCATTTGATAAGGGGGTTCTAGTGTTGACTGAATGGGTGTATTTTTGATAAAGTTCTGTACAGCGTTTTCTATTATAGATGTGAAAGTATTGTTTTGATCTGGATTTGGAAGGAATTGGTGCATTAGCGTCCTAGCGAACAGCTCTGCTTTGTCGTTGTTTGAGTAGACTGGTCCATTAGGTCCAATTAATTTATTATTTGTGTTTTTCTCTCTTTTAAGTTGTTTTGCAAATGACCATATGGATTGATTTTCAGTTGAAAGGCTTTCTATTTTATTATTCCATTTTTCTTGTTTAAAATTGGAGCAGAGTTTTTTGATGATTTTATTTAATTTATTCATTTCTTTTTTAAATTGCGGATTTAATGTTTTTTGATATTTTTTACGAATTCTATTGCGTTCTTTAATTTTTTCTCTGATGTGATTCGGCAGTTTGAGGAAATTTTCATAATATTTTATTGTGTATGTTTTATTTTATTAATTTCTTCTAAAATGGTTGTGCTGGAAATTTGATCATCATTTGGAGAGTTGTTATATTTTTGATTTTGTTCATTTTCTTTATTTATTTTATTTTGAAGTATATTATAATATAGTTGCCAATTCGTTCTTGTAAGTTTGTGATCTTCAGTATTTTTTGGAATTCCAAGGCATCCAATCACTGGGAGATGGTCAGAAGAGAGATCAGAATAGGTGACTGCTGAGAAAGGGATGTTTGAGTTTGTGAGGAAAATTTCCAAAATGTTTGAATGAAAGATATTATGATAGCCGACATGTGTTGGTTCCAACGGTGCAATTATTTTAATTTTAGTGTTTTTAATGAGTTGTAGTAGAAGTTTTCCATTGGGGTTTGTGTTTCTGCATCCCCAGTGCTCGTTTTTGCTGTTTAGGTCTCCGCCAAGGATGGTGTGAAAGTTTGAATTTAATAAATTTTTGATTTCTTGTGTTTGGAGAACTTGATTTGGTCTATTGTAGATGCTGGTTACTTTAAGGATGAAATTGTTTGGGAAAGTTATTAAAATTGAGGTTTCTTCGTAGCCGTTATTGTTGGAGGTGCTGTAAAGTGCAGAGTCGTATGATCTTTTAATAATTATAGCTGTACCGCCACCTTTATGATGCAGTCGGTCTGTTCTATATATATTGTAATTTGGAATGGAAATTCTTTGTTGCGGATTAAGATGAGTTTCGGTTAAAAGCATGATATCCAGGTTATGTCTGTCTATAAAATTTTTAAGTTCATCTACTTTATTGTTAATGCCATTTGCGTTCCAGGTTGCAATTTGGAGTGGAGAGAAAATTGATTGGTTTTTATCCATTATTTGGTTTATTGGTTTCTGGCTGGATTGCAATCGCTGTATTTAGTTGTTTAATTTGTTGGGTTAGTTCCATTATGCCTGATCCTTTTACGTAATTTATTAAAGTTTGTAATTCTTGTACTATTGTTGTGGCTTCATTAATAATGTTTTTAGTTTTATTGAATGTTTCATTATTGTTGACCAGTGCGTTGGCATATGACATTTGAGGGTTTGAGTTCGTTATAATTTTGCTTTTTAATTGCTCCACTGGGGTGGCGGTCTTGTTTTTGTGGAATTTAACGCATCCGCGGTAACTGGCTGGGTGATTTTCGCCACAGTTGGCACAAGTAGCTGGAGTAGTGGTGGGTTTAGTACATACTGATGATGGTTTCCTGCGCATTTTACGCATTTGAAATGGTGATGACAGGATGTTTGTGAGTGGTTAAACCCCTGACATCTATAGCATTGTGTAGTGCCTTCTCTGCCTTTATATGTTTCCACCTTTATGGCCAGGTTGAAGAGATGTTTTAGATTATAGATTTCTTTAGCTTGCTCATTTTTTGGTAGGGTAATGATGTAGAGTGGAAGATTGATTTTTTCGCCTTCGATTCTCTTTGACATTTGGGTGGTATTTATTATGGTAAAGCCTTCTTGAATTAATTCGTTGGTGATTTCTTCAGGTGTGTAAAATTTTGGGCGATGTCTAATTACTACTTTTAAATTTTTATCCTCTGGTAGAAGGTATGTATGATACTGTATGCTATTGTCGTCTAGTATGGAGGTGATTTTGCGATGTAAATCTGCTGAATCTATTTTTAGGGTGAGTGTTTCCGTGCCTATTAATTTGCCTGAGTATCCAGAAATTTTGTTTTGCTTGAAAAGCTCTTGAATTTGTTTCCAGTTGAGATTTTTGTCCTTAATGACAATTGGGGGAATTCTGTTATTTCTTTTAGCTTGTTGAAAATCCGATTCCTTTTCTTTGTTTTCATGTTGATTTTTATTTTTTATTTTCTTCATTTATTTTCTTGTTTGTAATTATGATTTCTTTTTCGTTTTTTCTTTTATTTTGATTAATTTTCTGTTTATGCTTGCTTGAGGTGGATGGTAGGGGGGGGATAATCTGCGTTAGAGTTTGGAGTGACGTGGTCGACCTCCTCAATTTGCATGAGAGTGTCGAATTTGTTTTGAGTTGGGATCGCGAATGCTGCTGGTCTATTAAGGTATTTTATTGGCGATTCTGGAGGTTGGAAGTCCATTTCAGTTTGCCTTTGATAGTTTGCAAGTCTTTCTGTGAGTTTGGTTAGTTCGACGCTGTGAATTCGTAGTAATTCTACGTCTTCGATGGTCATTCTTGATTGACATATTCGTTGAATGTAGTCGGTTGTCAGCCTGATCTTGTTGCTTATTGCTTGAGCCTCGACACCTGAGTTGGCAGTCATGACCCTAGCCGTGGTAGGGGCATTAGTGCAGTCCCCCGTGACCTTGTCATCTGGCCCAGGCACCCCCGAGGGAGCACCATCAGGCAGCCCTAAAAAGGGCACGCCGCCAGGGAGACTACAGCCACCTGTGTTTTTCTCGATCCCAATTCCACTACCTCCCGGTGGTGGTTCGGGAGAAAGCTGGTCCATCTTCTGTTATGGTGACTAGGGATGGGAAGAAATACTTGTAATCAGTATTTTGTAATCGGTATTTTAATGTAACAACTTGTAATCAGTACTTTTTTTCCCAAATACTTGTTACTTCCTGTTGCAAAGTTGATGCGAGTTCAGATATGTTTCAAGTACGTGCCGAGCGAGTAAGTAACAAGCAGGTACTGATTACTTTGTACTCGCTTGTTCCAAAGTAATAAGGAACAACCACGTACTGATTACTTTGTACTCGCTTGTTCCAAAGTAATAAGGAACAACCACGTACTGATTACTTTGTACTCGCTTGTTCCAAAGTAATCAGGAACAACCACGTACTGGCTTGTTCCAAAGTAATAAGGTACAATCGCGTACTTGCTTGTTACAAAGTAATAGTACAACCGCGTACTTGCTTGTTCCAAAGTAATAAGGAACAAGCGCGTACTCGCTTGTTCCAAAATATTCAATGTAATTAAGTCGCATTCTCTAGAAGGGAGGATGGATAGGAGAAGGGAAATTACAGCTGGTTTAACTGGAAAATAGATGAGGGATTTTTTGAAATTGGAAGAGATCGCTGAAGTAGGAGAGGGGAGCGTAATGAATAAAATAAATTCATTTTAATAAATATTTAATAAATATTTAAATATTTTTATTAATAATTTATATAGTTATTAATAATAAGTATTACATTATTTATGTAAACTATAATTTATTAAAATAAAATTTTAAATTTTTATGATAAAAAATAATTTAATAAATTTCAATAAAAAAAATCAAGTTGCGAGAAATAAAAATAATAGATGCGCTTGAATGAAATAAGCATTTCGTTCATTCCTTTTGATTAATGAAATAAATGAGTTGGGAAAGTTAGTAATCGTGGTGCATTTATTTAGTGATTATCAATTTTTGTCAAATATATCACGTTTTTATTATTTATTATTATTTTAAGATTTTAATTTCTTTATTTTTAATTAAATTTTTAAAATGTGGTTTATGTATCCAAAATTCTTCTAATAACTTGAAAAAAAAATGAATGGGATTTTTTAACTATATTTCAGTTTTAAAGGTAATTTTTATAATATATTTTACATTAATAATATAGCTTCAGTTTTTTACATTAACAAATAATTTATTAACAAACAAATAAATTATTAATTAATATTTTTAATTAACTTCAATTTAATTCATTATGAAGTTTTATTTTGAATTTCAATTAAAAATTAATTAATTTTATAAAATTAATTTTTGATTTCAATGTTTGTATTAAAAAAATCTAATTTTAAATTGAAAAAAAAATTTTTTTTTTTTTTGATCATTTGAACATGTGCGAAAATGTTTTTATACTAAGGTATAATAAGTATATTAATAAATATCAATCATTATACTCCAAATACTGCTTAAAATATTTTAATATCACAAACAAAACGCTGCATAGACTTATTGATATTTCCTGAATTTTATAATTTTAAACTACATCGAATTTTAAAATTATATAGTTATTATTTTTAATTAAGAATGTAAATTTATTATTTTTAATTAAGAATTCTGAAAGTTTCAATTTAAATCCTGGAGTTAATTTGATAACAAAAAAGAATATATTTTGTATTGAAATTTATTTGTCACAAATTTCTGGACAAAATATAATATAATTATATTTAAATAAATGCAATTTCTTACAAACTATGATTTTAATAAAAATTTAAAACAATGAAAAAATGTTTGAAATTTTTGTAACCTAATTAGATAATAAAAGAAAATTCGAATTAACATGTATGATTCTTTTTCTATAATATAATTACATTACATAATTTAAAAAATTATAAGCATGAGAGTATTGGCTAAATGCGACAATTTTGCTTGAAAATGTTACCGTGATATATATCATAAAAATATATGACGTAAATTCAGCAATCACTTTGGTGGTATTAAAAATAAAAAATGTAAATATGTATATATAATATAATTTAAATATTTGAAAAACCACCAGCTGTTTGAATGAGCCCCTAATAAATCAAATTTCCAGATATGCTTTGTTCATAACACTAAGTATTTGAAATATTATTAAATCAAAATTTTTATGATTGGAAATTTTATGAATTTTGTTACCATAGTTATTGAAGAAAAGGAAAAGAAAAAAATGTAAAGTTTTATATCTAGCTATTAAAACACTTACATTTTTGGTTTAGTTTACAGATCTTGATAAAAATGTTTAATCATATTCCTTACAAATTACATCTTATTTCTTTATATTCTTATAGAATCGTTACTTTATACCAAAATTGTGAATTAAAATATAAGTATTAAGAAGTTTATTTTATGTAATAATTTCTTAAATATATGAAAAATATGTAATATTTTTTAATAATAGAATGTAATTAGTTTCAGTTTAAAATATAGTACCGAAGTTATGATAAAGTTATAATTGAACATAAATGGTTTATATTTAAGAAATATGTGCTACAAATCTAAAATACACATGGGAAATAGCAAATAAATTTTATTTCCAAGTGTATATTACAAAAAATGTTATTTATTTTTTTAAAAAAAACTAAATTTTAAGTATTGAAACTTTTTAAATTAATATTATAATAAATCGTAAATGGGAAAAATGTGAAGCTTAATCATAACGCTTAATTAAAACTAGACAAATTTTCTGAAAATTGATTGTTTTCTTCAAATTTCCTAGAACTATTTTAATTTTCCAACCAGTGTATGCTATCTCATTTTTAGAAAAGCAACAGTATAAAGAACCTTATCTATTTTTTGGTCGTAAAATTCCCCTTCTTCCGTTGGGGTCTGTCTACTGCTGGATATAAATTTTTATAATGAGCATTTTAATAAGGATGGGACTCTCCGTTTTATTTTACGACCTTAAACTGAAAACCCCTTCTTCCACTGTGAAGGTTAGTCTGCTGGACATAACTTTTTGACCAAGGGCTCTATTAATGGGGACTTTCTCACAGGGATTATTTTAAGCTTGTTAAATACATATTTTGTATTTTATTTTGGTTTCCAGGTTTTTTTAAATTAAAAATAAAATGTTTAAATTAAAACTTTTATCGTTATCTTATTTATTCTGCTAATTTTTTTTTTATTTTGATCAATATATACATGTATATTTTTTATTCTGACATTGTTTAGTTTTGTCATTGTTTGTTAATTATATTGAGTTTAAAATATTAGAAAAAAAGTTGTTTCACATTTTTTACGATACAATTAATTTTAATTCGTATAATGCGAGTATTGATTTGAACATAATAAAGGCATATTTATATAAGTTTAAAATTTTGAAATGAAAAATAAAATGAATAAATTAAGTCAGTTTTAACTTTTCGTCTTTATTTATGCCAAATGTGTATTTTTTAAACTATGGATTAATGTAAATAAAATATATTTATTTTGTTCCTCATTTTGTATTAAATATTACATAAAATTTAGATTTTTTGTAAAACTGTTTTATATTTTTTGATATTTAATGAATTTTTAAATAACTATTAAAGTTACTCTAATATAGA
>JAPDSC010049125.1:2071-15454 GCA_026290005.1 Latrodectus geometricus
ATATATATATATATATATATATATATATATATATATATATATATATACAGGGTGCTTCAAAAAAATGTATACACACTTTAAATTATTGTAGTTTTCCCGCTCTACAAGGCTAATGTTATATTTCTTCGCCAGGTGCCAGCATAATCGTCCCTCTATGTTATATTATCAGTTGGAATTTGTAATATCAACAAGGGGGACGTACGTTTGAGTTTTGAAGAACGTAAGCAGGTTATTAAGTGGTACCTTACACCACTGGATTTCTTCTTGTGGGGCACAGTAAAAGATGAGGTGTACAAACGTAAACCACGTAACCTAGACATTCTTTGGAATGAGATTCAAGCAGTGTGTAGAGAATTCTCATTGGATGTTTTGATACGATGTACAGAATCAGTGGTGACTCGTACTCAGAATTGTATTGATGCTGCACGTCACCAATTTGAACAGTATTAACATTTGTTATTTATGTTTCATTTACATTGGACTTTCAGCTTTCTATTTTCCTGAAATTTAACTTTGTAGAACGGTAAATAAATTTTCTATGGAAGTTCAAAGTGTGTATACATTTTTTTGAAGCACCCTGTATATATATATATACCTGCACGTCCGAGGAACGTGATCCTACGTGCTGCTTTGGTGTGTCTTTTCTGAAGTTGGAGATTGTTTCTTTTCGAAAAATAAAAGCTCTTTGTGTACCACAACTTTTATTATTTCAATTATACTGTACAAAATATTTTACCAAGATATAGTTTCTCCTTTATTTTGCATAACAATAATCCAGCCTTCACAATATAATTACCTATTATAATAATAAGTTGGAGGTCAATTGAAAAATATTCCTGAGAAGACAGTCTATTTGTAATACTTTGATAGTCTATAAAACCAATCCTATTTAAAAAAATTCATTCTTGCTGCTAAAAAGCTTCCATATATAGCAAAACCAAACATTTCATTGGGTCAATAAACTAACCAGTCGACTTTTTCATACCTCGTTTTGTGGAATAAAAGTATTTAATTAGCATTTTACAATTAATCATCAATTGGATATTTCTTTTTTTTCTTAGTAACTCTTTAGCTTTAATAAAGTTTAGAACCACTTTGCTGGATCACTTTTATGTATACGCAAGGCATAGATATTATATGCTAACCAATAGTTGGCTCATTCACTTTTTTTTTTTTTTGGTGCTAATGGAAACGTTATTTCCTACAAAGTTAATATTTCTTCATATCAAATTTCAAAATGTTGAATGTTATGTTTTTAGTTTGGTTTTGATTATTAGTAAAAAAGAAGACAAATATAACGTGATGCTTAGTCCTATTTTTATTAGATTCAACTAATTTTTCAACTTTTTCTTTCTTTTTCATAATTACCATAAGATATTTCTATACATAACTTAATTGAAAGTATAAATAAAGAAATATAATCAGAACAATCGAACATCTATTTATTCTCTCGATTAAAGTGAATTCGGTTCACATAATTTAGCTGCGCAAATGATTTTCTATCACGCTATGAAAATCGAAATTTTTTCCAGGTTGATAACGCACCATATTAATGTTCACGCATTTATTTAAGCACAATCAATTCACATTCAGGTTACTGTTGAGGATAATGGAAAGGAATTTGTACGAAATAAAGTTAATCTTGGTTAAGTGTCAGTGGAGAACTCCAAGTCCTATCCCAATATAAAATGTCATTTATCGGATAAACAACAATTAATTTGTAATAAGCTTTCATATTAAAAGCTATCAGTAAATTTTACAGTAACTTCTGTGCCACGAAGAAATGCAAACAATAGGAGGATAGTTTTTGGAACTTCTATATTTTAATTGGAGTGAAAAGGTTAACGGAGAGATAAAATTTAGAAAAATTTATAAGTATAAAAACTTTTTACATAGGTTGATAACGCATCATATTCATGGTCATTCATTTATTTATTCACAATTAATCACAGCAAAGAAATCATAAACCACAAAACAACCATTGTGGCACAAATAATAGTAAATATACGTCTGAGCATTATATCAAACAGAAATTGAACGGCATGGACAGATATAATTAGATACAGCTTCAACTCAACCTCATATTACACAAATTCATCATCCGTAGTGAGTGGCATATAATTTCTCAGCAGTCGTTAATCAGGCGTTCTCTATTTGTGAAAGAGCTAGAAAAGAAACTGTCCAAAGCAACAATCAATGAGTTTCTGTGAAGATATCTATAACGTTGGCCATTTCCGATCACGATTTATACCGTTGAAACAACATTTCGAAGTTCTCGAATAAAAAGAAAGTCAAGAGCCTTAACACTGTGGCCAACAGAAAAGTAACGGTCACTGTTCTAATAACCAACAGTGCGAACGTGAGGTAAACCGAGAAGTGTATCTTGCAACATCTTATATTATCTCTCCCGGTCATGGGCCAGTATTATTGTGTCAAATACACGGTGAATTTGTTCTCCAAGTTACCACCAGAAATAGGTTGCTCCATTATGTAAATAGATCCGAAATTTGTGTTAAAATACCAACCAAGACAGTTTTCGTCTAAATTCATCATTAATTACACCTCTGAAGGTATAAAGAGTAGCCAAAGTCATTGTCAAGAAGTTGACAAAACAAGCTGTTACAAACATGGTCAAATTGTACATTAATTACAGTCTTACACAAAGTTCCATTTTGTGACTCAAATTTGTAACGTGGCTGTACAAATCATTAAGTCCAAAAGGATATTATATCTGTCATCTCAGTTGTCGGTGTTGGCATGCGCCAAGATTCAGCACATCATTTCATGTAACATTCCTGGATCCATCTATTCCATATTTTTCAGATAATCAAAAGATTTTGTTCTTTTCGTACAAATTAATTGGAAAATTAATTTAAAAAAATAGTACTGATAAAGTTTCAATCTCTAAGGAACACAGTTTGACGTCCCTTAAAATAAAAAACCTGTTGGCAAGCATTCCCTTTTACATCAGTTTTTCACTAAAAAATAACATTCAAATGCAATTTGAAACATTGTAGGAATCACTATCTCTGTTTATTTTACATGAATGAGTTGAATGGTTAATTACATCATTTTCTTTCTATCGTGTAAATTTCACATTCTTAGAGTCATGTCATTTTAGTGCAGTAGTTTTAATGGTCAGTATGTAGTGTATTCCTAACTTATAAAAAGATAAATTTTTAAATTATTTCTATTTATCTTTTGATATAATAATATTATGGTAAAACAATATTGCTCAGGAATTTTTTTAATCTTCGAAAACTAGACTCAAGAGGAAATATATTAGTCACTAATAACGACCAAATAAATGAATGTGAAAAATATTTATCAGTTTTCCAAACATGATCGCATTTTTCTGCAAATAGTTCTAATTCTCTATTTCAAAACGTAACTGAAAATAGTGATAAAAAATGTGCTTCTAATTTAGTACTTGATTATAATGCAATATATAAAAATATCTCACCATTATATTTCACTAATGCTTTTTTAAAAGTTAGCACTGAATAGAAAAAAGATTTGCATCGCTTACACATATATATTGGGAACAAAATTCATATACAGTAAAAATAATTCAAATATTAAAAATTTTAAAATTTCAAACTTTTTTACATTAACTCTACTAGTTATCTAAAAAATTAAATTAATCTAAATGCACTGTGTGTAATGTTCTTAATACCAACTTTATATCTTTCAATCAATCAACTTCAACAATATAATGAACTTAATATCTATTCAACTTTTGTGGTTATGAAATAAACAATACATTTCGCTATATAGCAAAAACTCATGATTAAGTAATATATTAAATACGGGGTATTCTTCAAAAATAACTTACATAAAAAAATTTGAAATGGTATTTATAAAATTGTTTTATTTCACAATAAAGTATGTGGATTATAATAAACTTTAGTTGAGCTTAAATTAATTTTGCTTGAAGAACTAATTTAGTTTTAAAACGATTTGAATCAGTATTTCGGGATATGTTTATCAAACAGTAATTTATTAAAATTATCATTTAGGATAATTTAATTTGGTTCTTGCATTTTCTTATCAAAAAATGTTTTAAAAACATTCATTTTTTTATTTTTAAAATTCTTAATCTTTATTCTATTTGCTAAACATTCCTAATTTAGCTTTAAATTAACAAAAAATATTAATATTTAAAAAGATTAAAATAAAATAGTATTTTAGTCATGGCAGAGAAAAGATTACTTAAAACAATGCAGCAATTATAAATAGGAATTTGGTGACTTAAAAAAAGTACGAAGCAAAGTTTTTATTTGTTAGCAATTCAGCAAACTCCTTAATACAAAATTTGAATAAATAAATAATTTAATTCGAAAGTTTTAAAGTTCTAAATTTCCTGTATCCTAAAAGCCTAAGATACTTGTATTTTGTTACATATGACTTTTATAAAATTCCTACCATATTCTTTGAACTTAGGAAAACATTACGAGAATAAGCCATTGTTTCAAAACGCATGCCATTCGTGGAATTTTACGAGCATTAATGAATGCAAGACAAGAATAACGTTTTCGCCAACACAATCATACCATAAAAAGCAATATTAGAGATAATTAAACGAAGTAAGACTAAAAAAAGCACTTTACAAACTTAATTACTGCGACAGATTTTGATAAAATAATGCATGCAACAGCGAGAATACCATTTGAAACTTTTTAATTGTTCAATTAATTTCTCTATGTCTCTTTTGGCGCAATAATAAAAGAGTCGTTACAGAAAGCAGCCAAATAAGGAAGTGACAAAATGAGAATGAGTAACAAAAGATTTTTTCTTCTTGAAGCATTATGAAGAAATGCGTTAAAATGTAGCGTGGAACGTGACTGAAATATGTTTTGAAATTATGTTTCAATTACAGCGTTTGTTATATTCAAGAAGAAAAAAAAAAAGAAATTTATATTTGGTTTTCAGAAAATCATCACGTATTAAGTTATTGCTCGAGATCCGTTACTGGATTGTGAAAAGGCTAGAAAGAGAGAGGTATTGAAAAAATATTAATTACTTCCTTCATATTTGAGAATAATACTTGTTCTCCAAGAAAAGCCTTGGCGATAACATAAGAAAAGGAATTCTCAGCTAATTTTCTTATCTTGTTTTCTGATGTTCTTACTTTTCTTCTGATATTTATTGATTTTTGTCAGAGTTTCCTGTTACTATTAATCACGGGAGTGATAAAATTAATGTCGCAATTAGTTATAAATGCTGTAGTGTGATGTAGACGACGACTATTGCTTTAAAATTTCGCTAATAATTATGATAATTTTTTAATATAATTAAAACATCAATTTAATAAAAGTTAGGTAAAACTATATTTTAGGGTGCCTCCTTGGCAAACTTGGCGATTTTTCTTTGACTATCGATTTTATGGGCAATTTTTGTTGGCACAGAACAATCAATTGTCCTGTTGCAATCACCTTACGATTGGGTTTTGCCCAGCTTAGCGATCAACTTCGATCATAATTTGGCGAGAATCAAGAGGGCACCCTAAAGTATAGGCTAACCAAAAGTTAATTTCATTATATTTAAAACATAAAAATTAAAAAAAAGCATAAAAATTTAAATCAACTTCATTTAAAAAAAGGAAGTTCCTAGTGACATTTTAAAAATACCTAATTTTTTGATACATATAAATTAAAATTAATTGTTATGCAAATAATTACATTAGGGGATTTTCGTTAAATAGAAAGGCAAATTGTTATTCGTTAAGAACACCGCGTGGTGTATGAAGGATGTACAAAGTCATCGATAAATTTAAGGCTTTTCAAGCTAGCAATGACAATAAAAATAGTAATATTAATAAACGGAATAATTAATAGTTAAAAATATTTCTACTTTTAAATACTTTGAAATTCTCAGCAAAATTTAAAGTTAAATAGAAAGATTATCTTAAGCAATTCCAAGAAATCTTCTAAATCTACATAGTTTTAAAGATAGTGAAGAAATGTTTTTTAAGCAAATAAGTATCATTCAAATGATATAAATAACTTTAATTCCAAAAATAGGGTCAATAGACACTAAACTATTTTAATAAGACAAATAAGTTTTCGTAATTGATTCCAAATATAATAATGATCGTGAGGTAAAATATATCAATCAGAGAATATTGTAGGTAAAAGAAAAAGCTGTTTCAAAAATCAAGTTCTTGTGAGCAGCATTGAATTCTCGGCATAAAATTGTTAGAAAATAAAGATACAAGTTAAAGAAAAAAATATGTATCTGTGTGTGATATAGAAATAAAGTTAATCTAAAGTTAAAATTATATACAATTGAACTTAATTGAAGAAGGAAGGATAATTACAGATGATTGAATAACATTTCAATATACTAATGAATTTGTTCAGTAATTTAACTATAAGTTTTGAATTTTAACTAAATTTTATAAATTAACTTTATAAAAATTTTAACTTTATAAATTTTAAGTTTTTATAAAATCAGTAAACTTTTTATGACATTGAAGTAAGCTTTTGAAATTAAATATTGTCAAAAATAAAAGCATCTATTTTGCATGAAAATTACAAATAATTATAGAAAATTATGATTATATTTCAAGAGTGTCCAATTTTTGCTTAGTAAATCGTTTGTTTCGTTGTTAAAAATCATAAAAAGAAAGATTTTGGGTAAAGATTACTGTACGGTCACTCTCGGGATTTTTTTAAAAAGTCGCCAAAAATCTTGCCATTTTGCGCAAGCGAGGCCTAAAAATAAACAGAATATTGAAAAATTCGGAATCCCTCATCTGCGATTGGTCGGAATTGGTTGGGTGCCAGAACATGTTATTTATCACCAAATGTGGGAAACTCGCGCCAAGAGTGATCGTACAGTAAATCTCAGCCAGATTTCGTACCACGATTATCTGTGATTATTATATGTACACCTCTTTTCCTACTGACTAATTTCGCGGAATATATACATCATATGCCAACTTTTTCTTCATTTTACATTAAAGAATGCCTTATGTTAAAATAAAGTATACTACATCAAGCTCGCTGTAATTTTTCTCAAATTGTCATCTTCTCAAATCAACACTGACACGTCACACTACATATCTGCCAGAACAAAAAACTACGTCATCAAAACACCCTTTACTTCGATTTGGGTTAAAAAATGTATATTACTCTTTTAAAATTTTTGTATATGACATCTTATCTATATACTTTTCAATTATTAACTCAATTTTTATACCCTCAAATCTAGTAAAACCTCATGACGAATACTTTGGTTTGTTGCCAATAACCAAACCTAAATTTTCATGTTAAAAGAATAAATGACTTGTTTCTATAAATGCAGAAAATTAGCACAAAAAGTAATTTTTTATAAAGTGTTACTTTAATATAAATTTATCTCCAGAACACACACTTCAAATAAAAAATTAAATTATCTAGATTCGAAGTGTTAACCAAGTTTTTATTTTCATACTTGAAATACGCTAAAATGTTTTGCTGATAACTTTTTGCATGTGATCGCTTAAAATTTTAAAAGTCATTGTAGATTATTTACAAGGATTATTACATTTTTACTATGTGTTATGAGGAAATATATAAATGTCTATTCTGCAATCTATTATCGTATATTGAAGAAAATATGATATTCTAAATTGGCTCTAGTTTAAACTATTGAATAGCAAAGATTTCTTGTACTTTAAAGCGGGCTTTTGATGACATTAACCAGTAACCTCCTCCTGGAAAACTTTTGTACGAATTCACAAATCAGATAACATTGAACAATCTCAAATATATCTCCAATGTCGTATACCGTCTTATATTTCTATTTATAATGCATAATATAATTCACAAACATGACTACATTTTAATCCTTTATACTAAAGCATTTAAATGCAAAAGGTGATGTACTCTAAAATCATTTACTGTCTTAAAATGCCATGCATGTTAATTGTTAATGATTCAGGAGGATTAATTTAATAACATGTTGCAATAAGACATGACGGAGACATATGAGATTGTCGGACAGATTGCGGCATCCGCAACCTTTTGTCCTCTGGAAATGTTTTATGCGACTGCTTCAGTGACCTCTTGACTAAGAAAGAACAATCGCAATGTAATCACTTCAATAAATTGAAGACCCAGTGGATTCATTTCGCTCTTTTGCATACTTCATTAGTTCCGGATGAACCAAGGCTCAAGCGTTTTCGTTCTCACAATGCAAACATTAAAAGAATAATATAAATATTTTTCTCTGAATACAATATAGCGATTAATTTTTTTAATTCCCATGTACGCGAAACGGATAATGCGTGTCATTAAAGGCAATTAACTTAGATTACTCGATAATTAATACGGCTTTGAGCGAACAGGCTATATGTGGCCATAGTTACATTCACACAAAGATCAAATGCAGTTGTGAACTGTAATATTTAACATGCTAATTAGCACACTTCATGAATTGTTTAATGGAATTTGCTCTCAATTCTTACCTATTTAAATTAAATGGTAAATATATTTACATAAATTCAAAATATAAAAGTACATGCACTTGTGTAAAACTTCAAATTTTGTAAATTTCAAATGATTTGCCATAGATTCAAACAAGTTGTAAATGTTCAATTTTCACACGATTTAGCACCAAAAATATATCGCAAAGCTATCTATTATTAGTAAGCATTTCGTGCGCAAAAAATAGGAACTACTTTGATATACCCAACCCAAATCGGAAATTTGGCGACTTTTTTTTCTCTCCAAGCAAAATACCTGTTTTTGGCGCCTTTTTTTCTCGTCAAGATGGATTCTCGCTAAATACAAATAATTAATAACAAAATACTTTAAAAAAAAAAAACTCAAAAAATCGTACAAAATACTAGAAAATACTAAATTTGACAACAGCAAAAACCTAAAAGCTGAAAAAACCTAAATTGGCAACACCAAAATAAGAAACAGCTACCCTAAAAAGTCCGTAGAGAGTGCCAGATTTAGCTTTTATTTTTTTTTTTTTGGGGGGGGGGGTTATATCAAAGTTGTTCCCGTAAATTTCAAATGATTTGCCATTCAAATGATTTGTTTATCCAGGGGAAATACACAGATATGTATGCCATAGACTCAAACATTTTGTAAATGTTCAATTTTCACTTGATTCGGCACCAAAAATGTATCGCAAAGCTATCTTGCATTATTTGTAAGCATTTCTTGCACTACGAATATATTAAAACAGTCCAAAAATTATAAATTACACTACAATAAGGATTAATAATTGAGGCTAGTAGTTACTATTTCATACAGTTAAGTATGTAAAGTTTCACACTGAAATTAAAATCTTGATTATTTTCCATTGCTATTTATGTACCAAAAGCTTTCTTTTTGTAATGATTAATTTATATAATCAATCTTATATCGGAAAATAAATGAAAGTAATTTTAATTCCATTGAATTTCATTTATTTTTCAATTATGAAAATATTAAAATTCCATTAGGCTCAACAGATATTTCTCTTTTTAAAATTGGCATTTCATTCAATAAATTATTCCAAAATGTATCTAAACATTTCTAACTTCATTTACATTTCATGTTGAATAACAATCCATGAATAATAAAGAATTCATTAGTGAAAATGTGCTTTAGGTCCCCTACTTGGCGCATTTTCAAAATCGCCGATGCCATGGCGAAAATTCTACCGATATTTCAAAGTGAAACTTAATTAGCGACCAATGAAAAAGCTAAAACAAAAGAGTAATTTGTGAGCATGCGCGAAAAAGCTCTGCAAATTCGCCAGTTGGCGAAGTAGGGTGACCTAAAGCACAATTTAACCAATTCATTAACATAATACACTGTTCTTTTTAACTCTTATATAAAGATAGTGTCGTCAGTTGACAGCCATAGAAACTGGAATTGTTTATCTTGAAATGCCACTCAAAAAGAAATAAATTATAAACAGTTCAATTATAAATCTTAAATTTTACATTTAAATATTTTTAGGTATTTTTTCAGTTTAAGTACAAAGTTATCTTATATATTAATTTTTATTAAACAAATAAATTTCATGTTGTTCATAAATAAAATTGGAAAATTTACCATCTGTGATACATGTAACACCACATAAAAATGCTATTGTTCTTTTCTTTTTTAATTTAATGTTTCATTCATAATTCCTCAATAGGTTGTCATAGCAACGAACAACAGTATAATATTACTACTAAAACTTAGAAGCATTATCACAAATTCGCATTGTAGGTAATGATAACACACTAATTTTAAAAGTAACAGTTTAAAGTATTGTCATAAAAAACTTAAACTGAGGTAAGTTATAAAGTGTTTATCCAGGGGGTTTAAACCAACGTTTACGAAGCCAGGTACAATAATTAATGTTATATTTTCGAAATCATTGATAATATATCAACAGTATTAATATTATTGCATTTAAAGTAAAGATATAAATAAAATATCAGCATAAAAATGAAAATAAATGTTTAAAATATTTTATTTACTAAAATATAAATTTAAAATTAATTAATAAAAAAATTATTTAATTTAAAACTATTCAATACATAATTGATTTAATATAATTTAGGAGAATAAAAACTATATGATATCCATGAAAATATGTTTTCAATCGTAGCTCCTAAATTTGAAAAATGAAGTAAACAAAAATTATTTCAAGTGGTTAAATCTGCATAAAATAACATAAAAAAACTTAACTTAATCAAAAATTATTATTATTTTTCAACAATCATATTAAAAAGAATTCCACAGAAAATCAATTTGAATTATGTTTCGATTTTTAACATAAGCTATGGAAATTATCACTTTTATAAAACAAGAAACTATGATAAATTTCTGTTTTTTAAATTGGGTTTTTTTTTTCACGCAACTCAGTTTTGATCATTGTAACTTGAAAAACTAGTATACAAATAAAACTGTGACTGAATAAACAGTCACCATTTTCGAAGTTAGTAATTTTTTGCTATGAAATAATTACTTAATCTGATTCGTTTAAAAACTACAGAAATGACAACATGAAAATGATATATATATATATACAGATATGTATGTAAAAAAGTGTGTGTGACATTATATACATTTATATATCAAGTTTTATATATATATATATATATATATATATATATATATAAATTAGATGCTTACATACATACATTACTTGTTCCGCAGTGTAGTCTTAATTTTTACCAATTATTTCTGAATGGTTTTTGGTTTTTATAAGTATATTTTTTTCAATCTAAGGAAAATTTTACATTATTTATAATCTCGAAAGTATTCAGGAAAAATAATTCAAAATTAAAAAGCTGTTATAAATAACAAAAACATGAGGCTGCAGTTAATAAACGATCCAGTATTTTATTTTTAATGTAACAAGTTCTGACAAGTTGTTAGTATCTTAACAATAGAATAATTCTTCCGCTAAAACTGCAAAGAATGCGATATTTTTTTTTCATTGTCATTATTTTTTAACATCATACTTTGCATAATGCTCGTGTCAATGGAATAAGACAATCTATTGTTTTATTTTGATACCAAATGACGTTTGTCGTTCCTTATTCTAAAATCCTTGTTTAGTGATTTTTTATTGTGATATTAAAAAATGGAAATATCAGTAAATGTTGACCGAATGTACTTCAGTTTCGATTATGTTTGCTTAGTTAAGAAATTTCATTGTTCTTAATAACAAAAATTCAAACATAAATTTTTAATTATTCCATTTACACGTTTTATTGTATTCCTATATTTAATTTTCTACTTAAAATAGGCTCATTAAAGAGGATTTGGAAGACAATGCAATTGTAAATTGTTCTTTACAAAAGAATGTCATCTTACATTAAATTTATATATAAATAAAAAATGTAAAGGAAAAAAGGTATCTAAAATTCGCACTTCGTGAGTAATAGGTAAAGAATTTTAATCATCCTTAATTATTATTGGTTAATCAAATATGTATTCAAAATGATTACGTGCTAAGAATTGTCGAAACTAACTACTGAGTAGTTAACGCACTAATCTGTAATTTTGTATAATTAAGGCTCTTTTCTCTCCCACATAGGATGTGTTTGTGTTAAGGTGATTTGAAATCTACTTTGAATAACTCTACATTATGCTGAATTATCCTTTTTCTCCCAAAATTTATTTTCGAATGAGGAACTGCTATAAAGAGTTCTTAATGTAAGTGGTTAGAGTAATTAAGACCCAACTATGAAAAGAGGGAACTATTATACTGATTACAAATTTATTAAGTATGTAAATTCTTTGCCTGTCTATCGAATTTTGTCCGGGATCGAATTCAGAACCGTTGCGAGAAATGGAATGAAATATATATCAAGATGTCCATCTCTGACGAAATTAAAAGTATGCATCATTTGGAAACTTTGTTTACACCGTTTGTAAATAATTTAAACTTTAACTAAAACTGCTTTGAATTATATGTAAAGTTACTGATGTTGCGATTTAATTAATATAAGCTATGAACTTTCCTCTCCGGAATTATTCTCGCTTCAAGAAAGAAACGTGTGCCTCCTTTCCTTTTTTTTTAAATTGTTTTTTATGCATACCACTGGGAGTTAAGAAAAAAAAATTTAAGTTATTGAATGGCACGTTCTTTGTACACTCTCCTTATTCAATTTTTTTTGAAGAAATAATATTTTATTATTAATTTTTTAAAAACTGTTGTTTATGTCCTCTGCTGCGAATGTGTTTTCGCCTTTCCCGATATGCCACCAACTGAAATTTCGCAGAAGGTGAAAGACAGAGGTTCCGAGTTTAAAACTTTATGATCTCGTAAGTAAAGGAGATTTTCATGCTTCAACACCTAGTTCAGTTTGTTTTTAAATACTATATATATATTTCAGACATCATTCCATGCTGCGCGGCCTCATTTCTTTAGTGTTTCCAGCAAAACAATAGAAACACCTAAAAATGTTATGTATCGTTGTTTTTTCATATCGTAATGTTTCCCAAAACATTAGGTAAGCATTTTCCACCAGAAACTTCAACCCACAAAATCTCACAGACTTGGGCTGTTAATGTATAGATAAAATATGGTAATTCTACAATTTTTTACTCTGCCTTTTTAACTGTACTTAAGAAGATAATGTTCATATCGATATTCGAACTTTAAGTTGTTCTATTTTTCTTATATGAATTAAAACAATGATTGTCATATCATTTGCTGAAATTTTAAATAAATTTTTTTAAATTGTAAAATTCCTGCATTAAAAGAGAGCGTGTTACATCCTTGAACGATCTTTTAATGTTTGCGAATTTTCGTAGTACTCTTTTAGTGAAAATATTAACGTAAAAAATCTTTACAAATTTTGAAACAGAGGTTTAATTTGCTTTAATTATTAAATTACAAAAATTATTGTGTGTGTGTGTGTGTGTGTGTGTGTGTGTGTGTGTGTGTGTGTGT
>JAPDSC010049129.1:3631-15595 GCA_026290005.1 Latrodectus geometricus
TAGATATTAATAATAAGCAACTAATATATTTTGAAAAATATAATCACTAAATATATAATGAAACTAGTGTGAACTATATAAATTTTTTAGGTAAACTATGATGCAAAAAATAGCCAGGGGATAAAATTTAAAATTTTTGTTAATATATATTGATTTTTATTTTTATTCTTGAATTATTTTTCGAATTGATATATTATTTTAATTTCTTGAACTTTTCAAATTAATAATTGTTTTCTATATCTTTTTGGTTTCCATTTTATAATATTTTGAACAATCATAAAAGTATATATATTAAGGAAAACACATTATTTTCTAATCGTGTTCTGAACAGTTTAAATGATACAAAACAGCTTTTTTTACAAATTTAAATTCAACATTTACATTATTCTATCTGCTGCCTACTTTGTCTAATAGTCAGCATTCTTGAATACGGATGGGGTGGACCCGGCTTGGGCATGGATGTACTTTCTCTTTTTTTCTCTGTGTTTCTTGTCCTTTCCTGAGACGATGTATGAATGTGGCCCACCCTATAAATGGGTTTGTGCTGGTGTGATGTGGGTAATGCTACTCGCCTCTGTGACTTGGTTCACAGGTACCTACCAGGTAACGATAAATGAGTAGTAATTTCTGGCCGTGTTGTGACAAAGAGGTTATACCCACTATTATTTTAAAAAAAAAACATAATTTTATCTTATTTATTTTGAAGTTTAATAAATGCAAATTTTATTTGTTAAAAGAAAACTAAATATAATACTCAATGATTATTCAATGATACTTACTCAAATGATTATGATGGAAATTATTAAGCTTACACATAGTAGCTTGCCAAAATGTTTTTGATTTGAAATTAAAATTTTTATTCAAACCTATCTTGTTCTACATTGCTTTCCTTTAAAGCTGATTGGCTATAGATCATGTCATTGCAATTTTAGTGACAATTGTGCAATTATGTTTTAAATTCTAGCAACTGTGCAGTACTTCAGTACATTTTGGCACTTAATATTACAATTTCTGTTCTTACTTCTATGTGTTATATTAACTTGGCTATATAAATGCATAAAAGAAGTTAAAAGTATTATTGATTTATTACCCAAATTTAATAAAATATTAGCCGCCTACTCTGTCTAGTGGTCAGTATTCCTGACTGCGGATAGGGAGGTCTGGGTTCGAATCCCAGTCGAGGCATGGATGTACTTTCTCTTTCTCTCTCTCCTGTCTTTGTCCTTTCCTTGTATGAATGGGTTGGAATGGTTGCCTACCCTATAAATAGGTTCCTATAGCATGTGTGTACTGAGGAAGTCGGACTCCCCACCCAATTGCGGTTCAGTTGAAAGAGTGGAGCAGTGCACCCATACTGCCAGCCTGGCTGGCACTTGACAAAAAAAAAAAAAAAAAAAAAAAAATTAAACAAATCTATTTACTTGTAATAAATATTACATTTTTATTTAATTTATTGGTTATGTTATTTGTGCTGGTAGTAAGTGCTTAATAAATCATTCATATTTCTGATACTTTTATTTCATATACAATATATTCATAAAATATTATAGAAAATTTTCTTTTCATGATGAAATACTGAAATATTCTGCATATTATTTGAATGCATTCTCTGTGATACACTCATTCTCATTGCATTTAACTTTCACTTTAGCTTTCTTAATTTCTATAGCAGTAGGTATTTTATTTGGATAAGTAGTGTTTTAGTATTATTTTTATTTTAATTAGACAAACTCAGTTTAAATAAATCCTTCGAATAAATGAAATTATATAATATAATGAGGCCTTTTACTTTCCTTTCATAATTTGTTTTCAAAATGTATTAGTTTCTTTTTAAAGAAAATGAATAATAATAATAATATTCTTAATATTATATAAATTGATCTTAATTAAGTTTAGAGTAATTTATGTCTAAAAATATTAGTGTTTTAAGTTATGTGTTTTTTCCATTTAATATATTAACTCTTCAGTTTTGTTATAATTGCGATTTTGTTATTTTAATTTTTGAATGCTTAGAAATCTATATTTAACTGATGCTAAATTATTGTTCAAATTCATATGCATGCTATATTTTGGTTATGATAATTTTTCAATTACTTGAGTAAAAAATAATAAATTCTGTGTTTCAGGGTGGTTTTCTTACGATTATCTTCAGTTTTTGTATTAGTAGGCTTACTTTACCAACAAATAACTTGCGAACCTAAAGATATGTGCAAATCTGGGAGTAACGAAACATGTAGATCACCTATAGTAAGTATTGTCTTTTAGCTTATATTGTAACTATGAAGATGTAAATTTATGTTTATCATATTACTGTAAAATCCCTTTTGTATGATAAAACTGTTAATATTTTTATCCAGTAAAGATAATGGTATACTTAAAAATTATTGGCATTTGTAAGTAAAAATGCCAAAAGGCTTAGTTTTTAAAAATGTAGAGTGTGATGAGATTTGCTTTGTATTCAAAGAAATTTAATTGCTATCCTTCAGAATAAAAAATAAAATTTTATGCATTCCTTGGAAATTATTCTTTTTTCTATGATTTTGAAATGTATTTTGTGTTTCACAAAAATACAGAGTAAATAATAAAATAAGTGTCTGTAGACATTTGATTTTTTTTGTTATCACTTTTCATTATGAAAAAAATAAATGAATTTTTAAAGAATCATTTTGCTAATTGAAATATTAATTTTTAGCTGTTACTAAAAAATATTCATGTTTTTAAAATTAAATTTTCGATAGGGAACTTATCCATGATAATTACAATCATGTATTATTTTTTGAAAATTTAATTATGTAATATGAATGCATGATTAATTAAAATATTCTCCTTAAGTTGAATTAAATTCCTTTATAGAGCCTTATTGTAAGTGAACTATTAAAAATGAAGCAATAAAATAATTTATAATCCAATAAATGAAATAATTTATAATCCATTGTTTTTTGTTTTTATTTATAATTAGTTCTTTGAAAATTTAATTAAAATAAAAAATAAAGGAAATATTTATTATGATATATATTAATTTTTTTTAACATTTTCATTTAGATCATATATGAAAGTTTTGCTACCTTACATATTTTAAAAATCTATAGAGAGTGTTATTTTCTTTAGTGTTGGGAAACATATGTTGGACAACAACTTTATAAGTTAGCTGTAACAGATTTCTTTGTCTACTTACTTATGTTTATTGCATATGATTTGCCCAGAGAGTACGTATTTTATTTCTTTTTTCGTAGTACTTTCATAGAAATAATTCAAATTCTGTTGAAATTCTTTTTAGCAAAAATTTTAGTTAATAATAATTGTACATAGTTTTTTTTTTTTTTTTTTTTAAATGAATGAAGTTTTAAGATTTTTGTAAAATAATCATTCGAAATTTTTTTTTATAATTATTTCAAAATATTTATAAAATATTTGCATCATGAGTCACTCAATTGTATGCAATGAAAGAATATCTTTCTTATAATAAGTTTTTAAGTAATATTTTCAAATGATACTTAAAAAAGGCCTTTGATACATGATTGTAGACATCATTCATGTTTTTAACCCCTTAAAAATAGTAAAATTTTATTTAAATTTCCAAAACTGTCAAAAATTTTGAACTTATCCAGAAATCAATTGTAAGTTTTGAGTTTTTAATGTTAAAATTTGAGTATTATCTCATAACTTTTCATAACTTCATAACTTTTTCAGACTCTGATTACAATTATTTATGAATATCTTATAATCTGTAGAAGAATTAAATAAAAAAATTCTGATAGTCATTTTAATTTTTTTTTTGTTTTATAATTTATAGATTGGCATTACATATATAATATTCAGTGAATCTTGATTTTTCTTTGGTCATTAGTTTCAGATATATAAAGTTAAGAAAACATTAAGATATATATAAAAATGAGATCCAGCGGGCACAATTTTGTTTTATTGTAACATACAGCTTTTATCTTTGATGTGATGGAGTCAGTTTCTATTTTTTCAAATCATCATTTCAGCAAAGCCTTATTAATAATCATTCATGCCTCTCTAATAACATAAAAACTAACTAAACTCTCTAATAACATAAAAAATTATGGTTTGTTTCACAAGTATACTAAATCTTGATTTCAATAAATAGTTGATTATTTATGCATACTTTATAATCTGTAGTAGATACTACTTTGATATGTTGATACCAGAAGAATGTATCAAAAGGGGGAATAAGAAGTTTGTTATATATATATATATATATATATATATATATATATATATATATATAACAATTTGAAGGTTAATTATCTGATAAATAACATCTCTTCCATTCTTTTGCATTATTTTTGTAATTTCTTATCTATATATAACCTTTTGCATTATTCAAAAAGAGCAACAAGTTTGTTTAAACATTTTTTTGCAGTACATTTATCTTATTACTACGTTTAAATTGATATTTTACTTTTGTTTATTGATTCAAATCAAAATAATAAATTCTTTGAAAAAGTATACATTTTTTTTTTTTGATAATGTGATTATAAAAAGTAGCCATTAATATTAAGATTTTAAGATGAATTTGAATTAATAGTTATTTTGTGTAATCAAAATTTTGCTATAAATTATAAATCACAGGTACAGTTTTGGAAACATTTATGGTATTCTTTTGAATTATTTCTTAAATTATCTCAGCTTTCAATTAATGTTAATAGTTTATCAATTCTATTAATGCTACCAAGCATCATCTAACATAACATTGTAATTCTACTTAATTAAATTGTTATTAGACTTATTAATATATTTTGTAGCATATTTTAAACTTGTTTTTTAAAAATGCACATGCTGGGTGTATTTGCATAAAACCAATCATAATATTATATAATTCAACCAAATATTAAACAGTTTATGTTAAATTATTTCATTAGTTTTTCCATTTATGCTAATTAAATATTACAATTGTTATCTATATTACAGTTTATTACTTAATAAAAAAAAAAAAAACCATTTTTGAAATATTAACTAATTTTGTAATATTTTAAATATTATTAACACCAGAATTTATTATAAACTTTAATTTAATTTTAGCATTACTTACAGTTATTAAATTAAATTTGTTTATTATTTAGTCATAACTTTATGCGCATTATTGGAGCGTATATCTTAAAATAATTGTTTCATTCTTCAAAAATTTTACATGATTATACTATCTCTTGTTTTTAAATATGAAAGAAATACCTGAATATAAGACTTTTCCAGAATGCGTTATTTGTAATTTTTTTAAAAGAGTTAATACTAAAATTAGTAATCATTTTTATGAAATACAAATCTGTAGCTTAGAAAAATATTTTTGCTGTTATAAAACAAAGCAAAATCAACAATGGAAATTCAAAGATTTACTGCATTGTAATTAAAGTATCACGAATTTCTTTTATGCAGTTATGCAATTTGTATAAATAAAAAAAAAATGTGTATCAGTAAAAAATCTTAAAATTAAAATTATTTCTTTTGCCAGTGCTTATATTAATAAAAAAATATGAAAAACATGTGTTTTGACTGATAGCATTAATATGCTAATTATTTGTGTAATAGATAAAACTAGGTTATTAACTATTACATCCTCCCTGAATAATAGCTTAGTAATAAAAGAAATTACTTCTAATTAGGAAATTGATTGTATTACTAGCAAAAATATTTTATGTTTAAAACTCTTAAAATAATTTATTTACTTGATTTAATTTTTTATTTGGTTTGAGGCATTACAAAAGTGCATAATGCTATATTGAATATTAATTTTTTTGTAACAAAAAAATAAAAAATATAATTCTTATTGCTCGTAAATTTTATATCATTATGTAAGTTATCATTTGTTTATTTGACATCATGGTCAATTTGACTTTAAAAATATTTAAAAAAGATTTTGTGTACATTAAGATAATCAAATTCCAAATAAATCAACCAAAGTTAAGAGTTTCTTTGTGTGTTGTATGCTGAATTATTATAATTAATTAAATTTGAATATTGATTCTTAATTAATCTTAAAAGTTAAGGAGTTTGTATACTTATTAAAATTTTACTTCCAAATTTGATATGCAAAAGGATTTTAAAAATTAAAACATATTCCAAAACATGTTTTAGTTTTTAAAATTCTTTTGCATGTCAAATTATTTTAATCTTATTCTACCTGTAAATGATATTTTTAAATTCTTATTTAATTTAAGGAAACAAAATGAGATAGGATAATGATTTAATGCTCTAAATTTTATAGTAAGAGCTCTAAATATAATAATTTTTTTGTAACACCAAAACATTTATTTTGTTTTAGTCTTTTAGTGAGACGCTGCAAAAATAAATTTACTCAACTTGTTGGTCGACAAGTTTTTGATCTACCAAATCAAGTGTTAGCTTTAGTATATTCTCAAACATTGTGTTGGTAAGTTTTTTTTCTTATTTATTTATATTTTTCTAAATTGGAAATTAGAAAAATATAATTATATTAATTTTATTTGATATTATAAAAAAGGCAATATATTTTAATTTATTTAATTAGATCAATTTTTCAAAAATGTTTTGATATTTAAAATTTTAAAAATATGTATGAATGTTTAAGTTTTTAATTTTTAAAAGTATCGAATATTTTAACTTAAATTGAGTAACTTTATTAAAAATTGTGTTATTATTTAGGTTAGGTATTATTTATTCACCTTTGCTTCCTGCCATAACATTAATGAAGTTCTTCATATTATTTCATGTAAAAAAAGTAAGTCACTCAATTAATCGATTATACTTAAATAATAGTTACAATGTAATTTTTTTACATTGCATTTATAGATTTTAATAATTTACTTTTTTAGATTATGGTTTTGAAATTCTGTTCACCTCCAACAGTATCTTATAAAGCTTCTCGTAGCAATGCAATGTTTATGATAATTTTGATGCTGTCATTTTTTTCTGTGATGATTATTCATGGCTACTCTTTAACAAGGTATGTTATATGTTTTGACTGATTTTATTTGAGAATTTACCTTTAATTAAATTATATATTTAAGATAATAGCTTTATTATAAAAATGTTATTCAAGTTTTGGATTTAATTGATAAAATGCTGAATGAAAAATAACCTTTCTTTCATTTTAATGTTATTTAAAATAATCTTGCTTCTTAAAAAGAAGTATTGAATTAAAATATTTATAAATATATTTTGAAATATAAATTTTAATAGCTTTTTCATTTGTTTTACTCCTTTGTAACAACTTGAATAAAACATGTAACAATATTATAGAGTGACATTAACAAAAAAATATTATATTAAATTTTATTATTGGTTCAATGATCTCAATTCATTATTTTCAGAATAATAAAAATGATAAAGTGAGGTATTCTAATTGAAAACTCAATATGTAACAATTTGTAGATTGAAATTGCTATATATTGTTTCTGTTTCCTTAAATCGCTGATCATTCATGCTTAATCTCTTTTAGTATTGAAGTATCACCTGCCTGTAGTCCCTTCAGGTACTACTATTATGTAGTTGACGTTATTGCTGAGGCCATATATCCAAAATCAACAGTCTTGGTATCCATTTTGAATTTCATTTTCAGTGGTGCCTTTCTTTTTCCTGCAATTATATTATTATGGTAAATTATTTTATTGCTAAAATACTAACAACTGTATAATTCATTTGATTGTTTTTTAAATAATATGCATTATCAATTTTTAAAGTATAGGGATCTTTATGAAAATATTGTAAACTATGAATTTACTAGTGTGATGACTTCAGATGCCTTCAAAGTTTGCAAAAATAATTTTACATAAACTCATAAGTGAACCAGTAAATGAACTTTTATGTTAATTTTTAGATTTGAATTAGTTCTAAGATAATATAGCTGGAAAATATGTCAAGTTTTTCAATTAATATAATTTTGAACAGTTTTTTAATTAGCACATCTTAATAATAATCATGTTCATAATGCATTATATCTCAAGAATTGTGAAGAAACATCTCTATACTTTTAATAAAGAACATGTTAATGTGTATATTTTATCTATCATAGCATTTATTTTAGTAACTTATGTATGATTTATAAGAAAATATACCTAATAAACATATCTTATATACAAAAAAGTTAAATATATCAAAAGGGTGGGAAAGCAAGAACTTCTACCTTATCATACATCTTAGTCCAAACTTGTTCTCTGACTATTTCTGAATTGATGTAGAAAGAACAGAAAATGTTTTATTTCTTGCTTAGATTTTGAAATACCAAAATTTGTGAGTCTCTTAAAAGTCATGCAAAGGAAGAAAAAAAAGCAATTGAAAAGAAGCTGAATATGATATAATTTCCATTAGGATATTGGAATTTAAGAGTAAACTGCTAAGCGAAAAAATTGTGAATTTTAAATAGAGCTATCTTTAAAATATGTATCAAAATTATATGCACTCTTCTAGTTATAATTTGTCAAAAATATCCATTTCATCATTTAAATGAGTAGAAACTATTCTCTGTCAAATAAAATACTTGATGAACAGTCAATCTACAAAGCAGAACTGAGTATGTTCTTAATTATTATAAATATTAATGAAATTAAGTTATCTATTTATGTGAATTGTCTATTACATACTAATTTCTTCCAACTTATATGTAATTAATCTAAACATATCTTTATTTGTTTTAAATTATCTTAGATGTGAATATTTCTTTCATTCTCTTTTTCTGCAGATTCCATTGGCAAATGAAAGAAAAAACAGTTATGAGAGTTTATTAATCCATTAATATTTGTACTTATTACAAATTACAACAAATTTACCCTCTTTTGTGAAATTTAATCAGACTTTGGTTGTATCAGAATTTTCTTAACCAATTTACTGTATGAAACTGGTCATTATCAGGAAGTCTTACTTCCTGACAATGACCAGTTTCATTTACAAGTTTAAGTCTTTTAAACTTGTCTACAAGTACAAGTCTAATTTCATATTTAAGTCTTACTTAAAACATTTAAAGCTCCATTGTGCTGTGTTTAGTAATGATAGAAAGCATTTCTGAAAAGTGTTGCTTAAAAAATTCAAAAATTTATTGTTTAGTATATGTCTATAAGGCTAAGACAATTGATATTCAATCATTTCTAATCATATATTTAAGCTAAATTTTGTCTGGCATGCATTATAAATTGATGTTTGCAGTGGTAAATTTAAGACAGCTACATAAATTTATTATATCTCAAGGAATTCTCTGAGATTTAATGTTGCAAAATTTATATTTGCATATATTTTTTTCCTAAAAGTAAGTATATCAGTTTTGATTGTAGGCATCAATATGATTTCTCTTATGATTCTGTTTGACAAGAAAACTCAAAACAAGGTAAAATTGCAATAGTAATTTACAAATAAACTGTATCAGTATATGATACAGTTTATTTGTATCATGTAATAAATTGTATCAGAAAATGAAAAGTTATAATAAATTGTAATTAATAATAAATTGTATTAGAAAATGAAAAGGATTTAATTTTTTTAGCATAGAAAAACATTCAACTTGTTAATTAAAAGAATACATCAGTATCAAATCAGTCAACAAAAATAAAACACATTTTCTTGGCTACCGACTCTAATTACTTTGGATTTTTTAAACAAGATTTTTCATATAAATTTCTGGCTTGCAAGATTTAAGTAACTGGAATTGATATTACAATTATAAAATTGAAGCATGAAATTTCATTAAAAGTTTTGATTATGTTAATGTTTCAACATGCAAATGCATATATCAGGAATGAAAATAATCAATTTTAGTAATGGGTATTATTTTCACATGCATTTTTTTCCCCCACTCTAGACATGAATTTTATGTTTGTAAAAATTAGAAAAATGATGATAAAAATGTTATTTTTTTAAAAAAATTAACAAAAAAGCTTCAAAAAGACAATAACATTTAATTTTGTATATTCAATTTTTACTTAAATAATCAGATGTGGAATAAAATAAAAGTTTTCTATTTGTAAAAGATAAGAAATGTTTAAAAATAACTGTGTTGAAAATATTGTGAAATCAATTTAGCAAAGTGAAAGAATTTAAAATAATTATATTTTCAATAGCACATTAATATAGTTTTAAATGTAGTTATTATTTACCTGACTTTTCTAAATAAACTATTTTTTGATGAATTAGTTTTATTAAAATTTGCTTTGTTGTATTAAAAAATGTTGCTCATTTAACTTTAAACTTTTTTTATATCATTAGTTATAGTAAGATCTTTAAAAATAAATTTTTATGAAAAAATAATCATTTTCAATAATAACTTATGTTAGATGATTAGATGCTTGTATGGGATTTTAAACTTGCACAGGTTCTGGATTACACCTTTTCTAAAAATTGAAAAGAAGAACTTTTAATATTTTGCATCATCTGCTATGATGTTTAGATTTTGCACATGTTAATGATGTTTTCCATGGATCATGAAAAATAGTGATTATTTTTGATAAAACGTCATGACCAGAATTTTTTCAATAATGCTAAATTAAAGATGACAGAAAATCCTCTTTATGACAAATTTTTCATATTGTTAAGAATCAAGTAAAATTAAAAAATTTGAAATATTTTGGGTGAGTTAAAGAAAAAGTTTTCAGTGTTCCCATTTGAATATTTTCCAAACAAATAAATAAAATAATGAAGTCTTGATTTGTTCCTTAAATATTTTTTAACTAACGATAAAAGGAATTTTTAAAATTTTGTGTGATATTTTGTATTTTACGATATTGCAGAATGCAAACAAAATTTTTGTATAGTCAAAAACATTAGTCTCATTTATAAATCATGGAAGTTTTTGAAAACATTTTAGATGTAAAATGTCAATAAGATAAGAATTGTGATGGAATTTACAAGTTCTTTCTTAGCTAAAGCAAAATATGCTAATTTATTAAAATGGACTAATCTTCATTTTAATTATTTTTGATATAAATGAAATTTATAATAAATTATGTATTGAATAAATTTTATGCTAGATATACTAAAATATGTATTGGATAATTTTCTGCTTTTTTGCCCAAAAGTTTGACAGGTATGCATTTTGAAAATAGCATTATTCTGAAGAATTAATTATCAGATAGATTAGATTTAAATTCAAAAGTATATGCTGATCATAATGTTGATAAAAATTGATTTGATAAAATTTCAAGATATTCTCTTTGGAGTCAAATGAGAAAAATTATCAGCCATTCTACTTTATTTCTCAAACTTTATATCACTATTTAAATACTGTGAATAAATAATAAAAATATGGAAATGAAAATCAAAAACATTTTTTGCTTGAAATATATTTAATAACTATAAAACACAGTATTTTTTATTTATTTATTTCATTAGTGTGTATAATATTTATAATTCAGTGATTTAAACTTCATTTGCGATAAGGTATGCCCACGTATGTTTATTTTAAGCTTTGAAAATATTTAATTATTTGCTGGGAGAAATAAAGTATTTCATATATGTATCATTATTGAAAATAGTACTGAGAAAAAATTTACTTTTTCACCCAATCTTATATCACAGTAAATGATATCTGTATTTGACAAGCATATTGACATTATTAAATTGTTGTGTTGATAACAAATATCATATTGTACTCAATTAAAACATGCTTATTACTAGTCCTGATATGCGACCAAGCTGTTAACTAGATGGTTTGGGCTTTGCTTTTAGTTTGAACTGTTTGTGGATTCAAATTCCATCTTGGTCTTGGATTTTTATAGTGCTTTGAAACTTTAAATTGTAAATCCCAGTCTAATTAGCCTTTATGTGTGAAAAATGACCTTTGAGCAACAAACCATAATCCTGAGTAATCTACATTTACCACATAAATTACTTTTAAATATATATCATGTGGAATCTTTTTTCTTTATGTAAATGTATGTAAATTTTTGTACTTGAATAATTTTTAACCTAAATATACATGGCAAATTTTTTATTATGATTTTTCATTATTTTAGTATAGCTATTTATTACTATTGGACAATA
>JAPDSC010049134.1:0-12584 GCA_026290005.1 Latrodectus geometricus
ACAATGATATATATATATATATATATATATATATATATATCATTGTATTTCATTCCTTTCCAATGTTTCATTTTGGCAGACAGCAAATAAATGCTACCACTTTGCAGTTTCAAAACACGTTAAAATAATGAGATTCATTCCTGAATCAGAATATCCCTTCGATTAAATTTGAAATAACAAAGGAGGAACATTTAATCCTCCAAAATGTTTCCCTTCATTGACCATTATAGAACAATAGTTTCTTTCGGTAGTGTCAAATATCGAACCTGCTAAATTTCACAAATAAAGCGTTTCCCTAGTGACAACTGCAGCCTTTAAATATAGTGAGTGTATTAAAAAATATGTTTATTTCCAAGATCTAATTATTGTCTGAATTATTTTATTACCAAAAAATATTAACTTGAATTAGATTATCAATGCAAAAATTAAATAAAATTATTATAGCAATAATTTAAAAAAAAAACTTAATTTAAGATAAGCCAAGGAAAGAAGTTGTAAATACATATATATACAACTTCTTTCCTTAGCTTGTATATATATATATATATATATATATATATATATATTAGGTTGGGGAAAAAGAAATCCATTATTTTTAAGTGAACTTTTTGTAACTTCTTTCAGATTCGCTTTGTAAAAAGGTTTTAAACAGCTTTCATGTAGATTTTTAGGTCTTGCACGTTACGACTGCTGACATGCGGTTAACTTCGATCATTTTTGATATTTTATCGACATTTTCGACGATGCTGTATCCATGCGAGGTGCATCTCTAACATCAAAAATACCCGAACGGAATCGACGAAACAAAAATTGTACGTAACTGGTTGTTACAGTCTTATATAGGACGATTAACACCTTTCACAATTTTAACCACCCGGCTATCTTTTTCGCCGTTACAAGAGAAAAACGAAAATGTATCGAATTTTCTGTTTGTTGTCTTCCATTTTTAAAACCTTGTACTCGTAACTGAATTAATCAAACAAAAAACCGCAAAAGGATATTTTAGTGTCAAATGTCACCTTTCCAACGAGCATAAATCTGAAATTGTTTGATAGATACCTCACGAGATATCGATCACTACAGACGTCTACCGAAAAAATAATGGATTACTTTTTCCCCAACATAATATATATATATATATATATATATATATATATATATAAATTTCCAATTTAGTGAAACTCTAACTTTGCTTTTTGCACCACATAAAATTATAATATAATTCATCTTTTTCACCGTTTCCAATTGAATTATTCTGTCGACAGAAGAGACGAGGCAGACACCTGATCTGGCATCCTCTTTACACTTAACCACTCAAACGATGAACATCGGAGCTTGGGCCAGGTTAGGTATCAAAGCTATCATCTGATTTGATACTCTTTGCCCCACACCACAGCACACCAGCAGATTAACTCTTATCTTTATCAACAAATTAGTTTCCTGCTGGGTCAAATATTTAATGCGGTACTTCCCAGACCTGAAGGCCAAGCCCGTTCTTCTCTCAAACTGCCATGGCTCTATATACATTAACTTGTTTTTAAATTGAAAGAAAATACAATGATTTCATCGTAGAATGCTTTTATTGTCAAGTTTTTTCATAAATTTACTCGAAACTAAGAAAATGAGCTTTCTCAAATTATTAGGTAGAAAATACAGTAATTACTTTTTTGATGTGGTTTTTTATTCCATTGACAAGGAGACAACATATATTGTTTCAAAGTTAATGTTCGGAAAGATGATTTCCTAAATACTGCAGCTGCAGTCTATAGCTTTATAGCATTTCTGGAAAGATAATTTTTGATTCCTCTCTTTCGTTACTAGTGTCATGGAGAAATAGAAACCTGATCAGGAGAAATATCGATCAAGCTTAATTTTCCTTGAACCAATCAGAGACGACAATTCTGAGAAGATATAAATCCAATTTCTCTCTGTTGATGAGGAGATAAAGCTAGCAGACCAGGTTATCTGAGGTGGTATCTTAAAATTATGGAGTTTTTGAATGCGTTTGATTGCTTTCTCGGCATAAATATGTCAACATTGGAAATATACCAAAAGTATTAGAAGAAAAAAAAAGGCAAAAAGCCAATTAAATATATAAATTTGGCACAATTTGGCCTATTGAGTGAATAGAGTTCTTCGAATTGAAGGTCTTAAATTCGATAACTGTATTCATTCTGTTGTCGGAATGAATACATGTTTCCAGGTTTCTGATGCTTCTATGGCACGTGAATATGTCTTACTATTCATAAGTTTTTTCTGGAAGGTAATATGGTTATATATATATATATATATATATATGTATGTATGTATGTATGTTTGTATGTAAGCCGACGATACTATTTTATCAGATGCTCTGTATAAAGAATAAATTTTATGCAGAGCAAAAATATCATAAGGAAATAAAATGCATATAAATATTTAAATGTTATACAAAAACCATTAATCAACAGTAAATAATTTATTTCTTTAGAAATAAAAATCATAATTCATTTTCTTTAATCGAAATATAATGACCACCATGACCAAATATGGCGGCCACAGTGGGCTGCTCATTCTGCGATCCGATGACAGGCGATCGGGTAGGTGGGAATGAGGCATCTCTTGGCAGATGGTAATTCCGCCAGTGAGACGAGTATCTTTTGGGTAAATATAATGATGAAGCGTTTCATCCAGCGCATGTTGACACCCTGATTACACTCCTGCGAACGGTAATCATAGCGTCGCAGACCCCTCATTTACCCGTTGCATAACCCAACCTGTTCCTCCTCGGACGGATCGTGACTCCTCGGATAGCCTCGGGGCATTTCCCTCCCTCTCAGCAGACCAAATGCTCCTCCTCGGCTTAGACAAATACGAACGCTGGCATCGTGATAACTTTAAAATGCCGCTCCAGATAGGGGGAGGGGGTAGTTTTGCTAAAGGGGGAAAAACAGGGGATGAACCTAGTTACCCACGTAATGGCCCGTGAGATTGAGCCTTATGTTTGTTTTGTCTTCAGAAAGCTTTAGGAAAAAAGACTATATTGCAGTAGCTGAAAAAAGTAATCATGCATTAATAACCAGAAAGCTATTTCTTTTCTTTTGAAAAGCTTAAAATCGAGAAAGAAAGAAATTACAGCCTTTCCTTACTCCATGCTCCAAAATCACAGATTACATACATTTTTTTTTTCTTTTGAAATGTAACTACAAACATAAGATGGCACAACTACATTTTATTTCAACACTGCAGAAAATACTCTTTAAGATTAGACGATCAAATCCCCTTTTTATTTTTTTAAAAAGCAAAAAGGGAAATGGCATTCTCTTGATGACTCTATCGTAAATGATAAATATATCATAAAAAAAAAAACCATAATCGTTTTCATGATTCGTTTCAGCATGGGAAATCGGTCTTGAAATCAACACGCCATTCTCAATAGATCTCTCTGCCATTTATTATTGGAATTCGTTTTCTATAGAATTTCTATAGAAAGTTTTCTTGAATAAATACTTATGCACAATATAATTTTACCGAATGAATTTAGAGTTATTTTTGATGTATGAAGTTTATATGAAAAATACTTAGTAATTGTACAATTTCATAACATAATTTTAATTGATTTCTGTGAGTGATTTTGGGTTGGTTGTCGCTCTTAGCCCATTTTTCATGATCGCATTTCGATCAAGACTTAATTCAAAATGAAATCCAAACCACGATAAGCATCCACACTCAAAATAGAAATGGAATCTGTGAATGGCAATGTGTAAAAGATTTTGCGATCTATATGTGCGATTACACAAATGTTTTAGTTATTACTCTTTATTACAAACAATGTATAAGGATAAGGGGACTTATCTTTTGAGATCATTTTAACAGAAAATATATAAACATACAACAAGTTAAAAATGCTTTATATAAAAAGAAAAATATATACTTATCATATAAATGAAAAAAATTCAGAAAATAAACATTTAGGTATCAAATTTCAAGAAAATTTTGTTTCTTGGTTATGTTTACTACTAAATGAGTGCACTGTTTCTGAACAGCATAACAGCGATAGAAAGACAGTGAAACCAATGAACATTTAGCGTGCACGATAATCGTCAGCAAAAATTGGATATCGAACCCAATACCTTTTGAGCATGAACATGCCTCTTCTCTACAGCGGCCAAGCATAGCACTGTACGGAACAAAATTACCCAAATCATTTAAAAATTATTTAACAAAATGATTCTAGTGTATTGCTTAGTTAATTTTTTGTTAGAGAAAATGCGAATTTTTCAAGATATAAATCAAATGTTTTTCTTGCATTTCATTATTCTTTAAAGCTTCATTGAAAGTAAAACTTTTTCACTGTCGAAGGTTACTTATATTTTTCGAACCATTCACATTTAAATACCAATGTACATGAACAATCTCTTCTTTTGTATATATCCTAACGTTTTAACAATTACACTATAATAATGTAAAGCTTTCGGAAAATAGTAGTTTTGAATATAAATGCGATCGAAACGTAAGGAAAATCGTTTTATAGGGAAGGATCACAAATTGAATAAATGTAATTCTTCCAGAAATTTCTGTTAGTTTATAAGACAAAAAGGAATTTTAAATTAAATAAAATTTTTAACGCGAAGGTATCTTTAGGTCCTATTAACATGACGGTTCTTAGGTTGTGGCAGGAATCAACTTTCTAAGCACAAGAGCAGTACAACTTCCAGTTAGCTATAGTGACCTATTTATTAGTTTCATAATATAATAAAAATTGTTTACTTAATTTCTTGTTACTAGTGAGAAGATTTAATTTTTTTTTCCTAATATATATTATATTTATGATTTCTTAAGATTTATTTCTCTTTCATATTAATTATAATTTACTAAAAGTGATATAGTCCTGACTTCGATATCAGCCACTGTTGAACAACATTAGATGAATGTCACGTTTGTACCTTCTGTAACTATGTTTGTCGGGGTGAGTTCTTGGGAGATTTCCGGACTTGTAACTCATGGATATGGCTCACTATATGGAAAGTCTTCCCAGAAGGCATATCTGTGCATATTAAAATGCTTCACAATTGCCTCAGGACGTTAGGTAGCTCAGAACGCTGTAACACGCAATTTACAATGCAATGCAAATAGAATTGTATAATATCAAAATTATATACTTTTTACTCATAATTTTTCTTAAAAAGTAAATTTCACAGAATGTGAGTGTAAAAAGTTGTTTACTAATTTTATACTTTAATTTTGTTTAAATTATGTATTTATTTTAATTGTTGAGGCTTATGTATACGCAATATCAACAATTAAATTATTTTACGTGTAATACGCGGTTTCGAACATTAACTTTTTTTTTAATTTTAATTTTGTCATTATTAAAATACTAAAGGTTTTATTCATTCAATTAATTTGTCTTATTAAAAAATAATGTCTAAGTGTAATTAAAATTAAAATGTTTCAAGAATAGCTTGCAGTTATATATTTTTCATAAAAAAATGTCTAAAAGAACAACAATTGTAGATAATATTATCGCAATTTATATATGTAATATACTACATATTGAATACTCAAAACAGGAGTAGGCAAATTTTTCTGGGTCACACGATCTACTTTTACTTTCTTATTTGTCTTGCTATCATCTTCATTGACGATCTTCTTCTATTTACACGATAGTCCCATTGTAGGCCAGGGACTTCCTCAGAAATTTCTTTCATTTTGTTCGCCTCTTTGTCAGGGTGCTTCCGTTGGTAACTCCCAAGATCCCCAAATCTTCCTCAATACCCATCTTATTATGAGCCTTCCCCTAATTCGAGTTCCTATAGTACTGTACGCGATGATCCTGAATATCGTGATGAAAAGATTCATACGGCAGACGTGGACAGCAAATTTTACCCGATTAATTTTAATAAATATATTAATTCGGGTACATTATGTACAGGGGTGCATACTTTACAACTCTACAGTAGGTAATTTTTACTTGTATTCACATGAATTATATGATCTGAATAAGATTTTCTCAAAGATAAACTTTATTAAGAATTTTTAATTAAACAAATAAGGAAATGAATTTACTATTCAGGTTTGAAGATATGCATGCGATTGTTTTGAAATAAGTATTAAAATTGTCTCAGGATAGATGATGGATGGAATGCTTGTAGAATTATATAGCCAAGTCTGTCGGGTAAATGGAGAAAATTTATTAATGCGAGAAATAATTGCCTCATATCTATTTCATTGTTAACAAATATTGATTTATGAGATACAACTTGAAAATATAAAAGATGAAAAAACTAGAAAATTAAAGATGTTTGTAATATTTCATTTGCGTAATTTTTAAAAATGAAAAACAGATTAGTGAATGTTAATAAGCAAATACAGGAGCCAATATGATTTACAACAATAATCTCGGACTTTATAAACCATCTGAATTACCACACCGTTTTTAAATGCTTCAATAGGTTATCAATCAAAATGACAAATAACAATTTCTGTATAAAAAAATGCTTATAAATCAAAATTCTTATTTCCATTTAAAGAAAACTGTATACAACACAAGAAAACAGTAAGCTAATTGTAAGATAGTAATAAATAAATGTGTAATAATAGATTTTTTATTATACTTAGCGACTATTGTAAGAAAGATATAACTTTTTTCTATAAACATGTTTTTATTGTTTTAATGTGTAATGTGTTTTGGAATGTAATTGCCTAAGTACTCAATCAGTGAACCAAGTTTCTGTACTTTTTAATAAATTTCATAATGGAAGAAAATCTCACACAAAAGTATAGAGCTGAAAATTGCTATCCCTATGACAAAAGCCTTGATTAAAATTGGGAATTTTTCTTTAGGAACAAGAGGCAAAATATTTTTATAGTTTGAAGAAAACGTTTTTATATATAAATAATTTGTAAAATTAATTAGTTGCTACTTAACAGCAATATTTCCTTCTTAAAAATCAAAATGTTCCATGACATAAGTAGTTGTCGTCAACATCAGCTCAATATAGAAACTCAGGATTACATAGAAAATTTTCCAATGAGGCAAAAATTAGCAGCCTGTGCTGTGATTTATGTTTAGGGTTGGTGCTCCAGATTAAGGATTCGATTAATTCCTAAAAGTAGCTCATGATATATATTGAAAGCACTTCAAATCAGGATTGTTATAATATTTAGATTTATTAACTATTTTTTGAATTTTATTTTGTCTTAAAATCTCTCATTCACAGCTGTCTCCCTGCCGATTGTCAGTAAAAATAAGAAGGCATTAATTGCCCCTAAGCTACTTACACTTCGTAATAGCCAACTTAATTTTTCGAAGATTTTTTATTCAGCAGACAGCAGAATAACTTTATAACAGTCTTTGACAGTTATAATCTTATTTTAACATCTATCTCAAATTAGTTTCCTTCGGAATAGTCTAAAAAGACAGTGAGATGCAGTCAGGTGTCTCAAGAAAATAAACTCTGAAAACCTCCAAGTACCTACTCCCAACAGATATTCAAGCAGAAGGCAGAAATACAAAACCCATCTCCTGTGTTCAATAGTGGCAAAAACCGTTCCCATGACTTTCCTCTTCAAAGAGTGTATGTAGTCTAGCATAAGGCCATTACGGAATTCTTGGATATCTGTCATCTAAATATTCTATTTTATTTATTCACTTATTTTACACTTCAGACAGTTTGTCATACTTTTCCCTAATTAGTTCTACATGCTAATAACATTACTCAACTAGTGGCATTATGTTATTCAACAAAAATATATGGATGGATGTTAATTAATCGGAGTAGATTTTTCGGATTTTCTCCATTGTAATGCATTGAAATGACCCACTATCAGTATAACGTCATTTCGGAAGGCAATATTTGGCTGATGTGCTTCGAAAACTTTCAGTTGTTAAATATCTCCTATATGATGTCAAAAAAATTATGTATATAAAGATAAATTATTTTCTGAATGTTACTGTTTTCAGCGTTTGAATTTTTGAAATCAGTAACTTAAACTACATCAGGATTGAGCATCATTGTGGCTGTGATGTGTCAAACTAATTTACTATATAATATTCAGGATAACCTACATTCATATTCCCTTCAATGGTTTCAGAGTTAAACTATGTTAAAGAGTTAAGGTATAGAGGTCAAAAGTACAGATTTAAAATGTCATTATAAATTAATTGCGCATATTTAAAGATACTTTTTCTAATGACACACATAATTTAATTTTAAAGAAGGGAGAAGAATGCCTCTGAAAACTATGCCTCATAATTTTCATTTATATCATTATACAAATAAAAATGCCTTTTGCCTCTGAAAAATGACATGCATGCCTTTAATAGATGACTCCTGAGCTACTTGCATATTGATTGCCCAATATCTGTATAATATACATTGTGAATGATTTTCTTGTTGCGTTTTGTTCGTAGCTGTTAATGGCATGCGTGTCATTAGTCCGATTGCTGATCTACTACGACTTATTGCCTAATATCTAGATAATATATAGTGTGAACACGATTACTTTACAGCGTTGTGTTCTTTACTATCATTGGCAAGCGTGACATTTGTTACCAACTCCTGAGCTACTTACATACTGATTGACCAATATCTGGATAATATGCAGAGTGTGAACGATTTCTTTAATGTTTTACTGTTTATTAGGGAAAAAAATCAGAGGTGAATTTCTGTGCTCTGTAAACTCCAGGTTGACGAACGTTAATATTTCCATTTAATATTCCATTCCAGTCAAATATAGAAGAATGAACTAAGGAATGATTGAAGCATGTAAATTTATTTCAAATGTAATCAAAAAGGATTTTTTTCTCGGGTAGGGACAAATCCTTGTCTGATAATTGAAAACTGTTTTAAAATTTGTTTGTTTTTTAATTGATTGCATTTTGCTTTTAGGATGAATTTTTCATAGATAGTGAACTATAGTCATAATTCGAGAGGATGAAAACAAAAAAAATTTGTAGCTCCCACCTTGCCAAATGATTATGCAGAAATGTTGTACATAATATTTATATCTTATAGTTCAACAACCATAGCTGGAATCAAACTCAGATTATTTTTATTCCACACTAGCTATATTATATATATGCAACAAATGAAAATTGTTTACTACATGGCATAGAAATCCTCAAACAGTGAGCTCACCTTGACTTCATTTTTATCACTAAATTACGGTAATGGATATGATCACGATTGATCGATGTGAGATGGGTGTCCCATTTCTGCTTTTTCCATTCATAGCTGTCGAAGTGGGTGCTTTAGAGTTCCCCATGTTTTCTTTCCACTGGTACTTCAAATGCAGCTAATTGTCCATGAAAAGTCCTTCTACATCAGTGCTCCGCAACGTTTTTTTATTCGTGGCACACCAAAAGCTTTTCCTGGTTTTCACGGTACACCAAATTTAAGAGGTATAAATATAATAAAACAACACGTATACACATCAGAAAATAATACATTAATTAATATTTTAATTCGTTTTATTTTACACATTTACGGTATTATATGTACATAACATATATAATTAATTACAAAACTACAATAATACAAAAAAAATAGGCAAAAAGGGTAATTAATGTGATACTTGAGCTTGTTTCAAGAAACACAAGTATTTTATATTGGGCTCGATATTTGATAGTGCAACTCGAAGTTCTTGATCGAGATTTTTTAAGCAAGACCGCTTATCATTTTTAATTAAAACAAGTGTCGAAAAGCTTTGTTCGCATGAATATGTTGTTGAAAAGGGGATTAAAATTGAAATAGCCTGTTTTGAAATTTGAGGATATTCATTCTTAGCCGAAATCCAGAAAACATCCAATGGAACTTCTCCAAAATGTAGTTTTAACGTCCGTCGTTACTCAGTTCAATAAACTCTTCTTTAAATTTAAGAGAAAATGCATCAACAGATTTTTTTGCATTAGTTGCAAAAGGATTGCGAATCCAATCATATTCTTCACTTTTAATCGAATGAAAATAGTAGTCGAATTTATTTTCCAGTGTCGTTAAATGGGATTGGGCCAGATCGATAATTAATTGCCTATTTTCAATTATTGTATTATGAACCCTTTGAAACGGTTGTAAAGAGTTGTTACTTAGTTCATTCTGCCAAAGTTCCAGTTTATTTTTGAACCCTTGCAATTTGTCGGAACAGGTTAATAAGTTTTCATTCGGACCTTGCATTTTTCTATTAAGTTCATTAAGATGGTCGAAAATGTCAGCCATATATGCAAGTTTGGCGATCCAACTGTTATCTTCGAAGTGCTGGCCGAGTTCGGGCATCTTTTGATTTAGTAAAAACTGATGCACTTCACAGCGAAGTTCAAACAATCTAGCCAACACTTTTCCTCGGGATAACCAACGTACTTCAGTATAAAATAATAAAGATTTATGTTCTGAACCCATTTCTTCACAAAGCATTTCGAAAATTCTTGTATTTAAAGCTCTTGATTTAATAAAATTTATAATTTTGATGCATTCATTCATAGTTTTTAAAAGTTGTTCTGGTAAATTCTTCACCATCAATACTTCCCGATGTATGCAGCAATGTGTAAATTGTATTGCCGGATTTTGTTGTTTTACATAGGCAACAAAACCCTTTATGTTACCAGTCATTGCTGCGGGGCCATCAGTACAAATACTCATGCAGTTACTCCATTGTAGATTATGTATTTTGAAGAAATCATCAGTTACTCGAAAAATATCCTCTCCAGTAGTTCGTTCGGAAAGTTTTTTACAAAATAAAAAATTTTCTTTTATGCAATCTTCGTCAACAAAACGTACAATTGCAATTAATTGTGCTTGATTTTTAATATCCGTTGACTCGTCAATTTGAAGAGCAAAATTGTTAGCTGCGATCAATTTCAAAATAAGCGTGTTCAAAATATCTGTTGACATGTCGCCAATACGTCTTTTAATAGTTTCAGCTGACAGTGGAACCTTACTCACTTCCTGAACCTCTTTAGGTCCAAGCATAACTCGCACAATTTCCATACATGCTGGTTTAATAAGTTTTTCTCCAATAGTATGAGGTTTCTTTTCACGAGCTATTAATTTTGCAATGTAATAGCTAGCTTCTAATGCTTTATCGGAAACAGATACGGTCGACATCATAATTTTTTTTTTTTTTTTTTGTTTTAAATTTTGAGCCAAAAACCTTTGAAAATATGATATATCCTTTTTAGCACAATTCGGATGTTTTGAAGTTAGATGGCGATTTAGTTTACTGGGCACCATTGAGTCGTTTGTTAATTGTTCGTTGCAAATTACACATAATGGTTTCGGAGCCGATTCATCGCCGCACCAATAAAAGCCATAACGAATGTAGTCTTCGGAGTATTTTCTATTCACAATCTTTCTTTTCTTAGCAATACTGCTTGTGCAAGGTTCATCATCTTCTGCCCGAGAAGTAGATTGTTTTCCAAATAAAAATTTATCCATATTGAAATGGGCACAAAAATAAATCACGTTAATAACAAACACGAATGGTTAATTTATAAACTTCTGCGATTTAATTTATAGGGGTAAGAAGTGATCTGGTTGTATGTGTCCAGTAGAAATTCGTATCTAACACTGACAATATTATATTAGGTTCGTTCTAAATCCTAAACAACGCTGTCTGCTGACTATTGAATTCTGCGCAATCACTATTTTTCAGGAACAGTCGATATAAACATTGTGCAGGTGGTTTGGAGCGTTTCTATTGGTTGTGATGACATTTTTAGCTAGAGCCGTATTTGCAAATTTAATCAACAGAGTCCATCTTCTATTTACTTCTATTGACATCCATTTCTTCTATTGTGTGAATACATTATAGCAAGTGCTAAACAATTGTTATTTTATTTATGGTTTTGCATTGAAATATAGTAAGTATATACAATTCGTTTTTATAAACTGTAAATTTGTATTAGAGTACATTGCATTAAAATAAATATGTTGTGTAATTTCAAGCGGCAGCACACCTGTGTTTCAGCGGCGGCACACCGGTGTGCCGTGGCACACCGGTTGCGGAGCACTGTTCTACATGACAAAAGACGTGGTGGATATACAAATGCTTTACATCAAACTTTGACTGTTATAGCTGCTGAAACGCAATGTCAAAAAACTTCAAACAATATCTTTATTCATTCTCTCTTTAAAGTTCGCAATTCATTTCTTAGGCAATTTATCATCATTACACCGGCAGTACATAATTTTATTATCCTTGTAGAAGTATTTAAAATATTAGTCTTTTATTAATTAATTAGGAATTAAAATATCTTGAAAATTAACAAAGCATTCTCATGAAACTATTATTATTTAACAAAAACAATAGGAAGCTCAGAAATTTCAGCAATTAATAGTTCAAAACTATTCTAAAAAATGTTTCAGCTGAATCTGGTTTTGAAAAGACTGATCCTGAGCTCCTTTCCAATTACAGTTGAATAATGATTTGATTTGACACGGCCTAGTGTGAATAACTTAACAGCTTAAGACTGTTACATGTATTTTTAGCATCATCATCTGTACATTATTTTAGGTTTCGATGGGAATTCTTATGGATAATTAACCCCGTGTTTAAAATATCATATATATATATATATATATATATATATATATATATATATATATATA
>JAPDSC010049134.1:12594-32737 GCA_026290005.1 Latrodectus geometricus
ATATATATATATATATATATATATATATATATATATATATATATATATATATATATATATATATATATATATATATATATATATATATATATATATATATATATATAATTGAGAGCTCTAGAGTGCGAAACATATGTCCCGGTCAGCCTAACGTGAAAACCTGAGTGCTTAGTTCCCAACGTGTTTGATACGCAGTTTTATCGACCCACTGAATGAAAGGATGAAAGGCTGAGTCGACCTTACCCAATCCGAAGTTAGAACCTCGGACCTGTGCATTGGGAGCGCGAAACACTAACATTACGTAACCAAGCTTCTTTATATACATATATAATATAATTCCCAAATATATATATATAATATAATTTCGATATAGATATATATAAATATATAATTTCCAAAAATCGAGAAGTACAGCTTCCTATAAAGGTAATATATTTCTGCTTTTTACATCACTATCCTTTAGAGAAAGCTAGAGTATTTTTAGGACTTCTCTTGTAGCACAAGAGAACAATCCACTACCTTTAAAAAATGTCTTATAATTCAATACGTAAAGGATGCCTAAATGTTTTTATTTGTTAGGCTATATACCACATGGTGTCAAGTATTTATCTGCTATTGGTCAATTGGTTATTATGATGGGTTGTTGGGTCTCACAGTCCGAGGATCGTAGCTCTACTATTAAAGCACCATATAAATTTCCAACTCATACAAGTGATTTATCGAAACAGTTTTAACTGTCCCAAAAATCACGTGACCACAAGTTTTTGTCTGACCTGAGAGAATTTAAAAATCGGATTTATTTTTGCATTTTTATCGTGGTATGCTTGTGTGTGTGCTCGAAGACGTCTATTGGAAAAATTTAATATACTATCCATTTTGATGAATGATGTGCACGATCGCGTATTGTGAAGGAAAACGTTCAAACAATGATTGATATCGGTAGCATACCAATGTATGAACGGATATACAATTTTTTTCGCATATGACCTTCATATTCCATACTGAATTGATAGAGTTCATTTAAATGTTTTTGACTGGTTGCATGTAAACAACGGGTCTATCGATCATATTAAACTCACGCTGTCTGATCTTTTCATCTGGGGTATCCAGTTTTGATATTGAGCAGGTGTGGTCTTAAAAAGTTTTTGGATACAGAAAAGAAAAATCAAAAGGCATGAAAGAATGAGGAAAATAACAATCACACGATTAAGTACATGAATCAATTTCTGATAATGTTATTTTTAAAGGTTTCAATAAATAAACCTCAACAAAGTCCTTAAGGAAATCATTATTTGTTATAACAAATATTTTTAATCTCTACATGCAATTCAACAAAACAGCGTTTGCAAAATAAGAATTCAAACCACCAACAGATTTTATTTTTCCACTTTGAAAATTAGTGGAATTTGAAATAAATTTTGAGACATAAGTTGAAAATTTAATAAAATACTTCTTTTCTCATGAAAAATTTCCTCCTATACCCCTGATGAAATGTGCCTTATAGATACAATCACGGTTACTTTAGAAATGTTCCTGTTTACTACATCAGCATAAATAAATAAACAATAAATTGATTGCATACATTCAGAAATCTAAACAAATTATATATATATATATATATATATATATATATTTAAATTTTCAATTACATTTTTATAAGAATAATATTAAATCGAAGTTTTAATCAAACTTCCTGACTTTTGTTTCCTAATATAAACTGCAATTACAGAGTAGGGTTAAGTTTTCCTAATTTGTAATTTTGTGTAATTGAATAACTTAAATGTACAGGGATGGTAAAATTCAAATATTTATAATAATTCTCCTAGTTGAATGCCCAAAGCATTTATCTTATGTTTATTATCTTATATTATTGTCATTTATAAAGAAGATTGTTTTCAAACAGCAAATTTTGGAAATTGATAAATAACAAACATTTTAAATTAAAAACATGCTGTTTTTTGGAGGTTATAAAAAGAAAAAAAAATTCCATTAAAGAATTCCATTCGAGAATTCAACTAATATTTTATCTCAAATCGGCAGTTAAATTTTATTTACATTTCATTTTACACAGAAAAATAAAAGAACTTCCATTTTGAAATTTTCTTCTTTTCATGGAATATTTTTATCAATTTTTTAATCTGTTTTTTTAATCAGAAGAAAGATATTTAAATATATTTAGATATACTATTCAGATAAAATCATAGATCTATTTCCATAATATATTTACATTTCTTTAATTTTATTCTAGATCGGAAAAGAAGCTTCAGCTAAAATTCTGACATTCTCCTTAAAACGAGATTTTTAAATTCTTCTATTGTAGTCAAAAAAAAAAAAAATTTTTTTTAATATATTAATTTTGTTCCATTTATAAATCTAAATGTTTCGACTTTCCACTTTAAAAATAATGAAAATTTTGTGACCTTTAAAGAGAATATTTTATCATGATTAAGATCAAACTTCAATTTGTATTCGAAAGAGAAAAATTGTTTTCATTCACGTTTCATGTCTTTTTTTCTTTTCTTTACATCCTGTTTACCATGGATTTTCTATTGCACTGTAACCGTGATGTTTAATTTTCTTGCTCCAGAAGTACGATATTCGTATGAAGTATACAATTACCTGCAACAAAAAATCGGTAGCTTAGGGTTTCTTTTGTTCAGGATGTTCGGTCGGCCTAGTATCACTTGAAGCAATTCAAATAAAGGTGGAAAAAAATGCGAAGGGGAAAATAAATAAATTTTTTATGGCCTCCAAAAATGCTTTAAACTCTCATATAATCCATTTTATTAGAGATAACTTTATAACCGCAGATTTAATTCATTTATTTTTTTCTGAGAAAGCTTTTCATGTGATCTTGATGAAATTAAAAATTAAATAAATTTATTAAATTGCAGATAAATATTAATCAAAATTTCAAGCAAGCACAGTAACTTATATTTTCAAGAAACTATTGGCGTCCAACCTCACAACACAGAAGAACATTTTATTGTGAACATAATTAACAAGAATTGATGTAGTTGCAAATTCGACTTTTATTCTGGAGTAAATTTTGGATCCTGTGCTATTTAATTTGATTAAAATTAACGTTCACAACACAGATCGTATCAACATAATACTATATACTACTTAAGCTCAAATTCGCCAAAAGCAGACTATTTCTTACAGTTTATATTCTAAATTTTTGTTAAATAAATCTCGAAAACACTCTAAACTATATCTAGAAAGCAAGTGTCATGCGTAATTTTACAAAAATGTATTTATTTTAATTAGAATTTTTTTAATGTGTTTGAATATTTTATTCCCAGTAAATTGGTGCTATTTTATTCAATTATCAATCTTACAAAACGTAATATTTTACTTAAAAAAACATTTAAAAGAAATATTTTCATCTTCAACTGAAATATTATATTTATCACCTTGTAGTGGAATTAAAAATAATTTTTTACACACTGCTACATTATATTAAAATTATTCAACTCACACATTAATGTGACCACCAATCAAAAGCCAGAATAACCACTTTTTGCAGAGCGGACTTCTGCTAGATGTACAAGAAGAGGGACAGTTAGGTTTCTGAAGGTGTTCACTAGGATGTTGAGTCAGCCAACTCCAGTGTTTGGCAAGCTTCTCTAAATTACGCAGCTTGTCCAACAGACTCCCGATTGGGTTTACGTCAGGTGAGTTTGCAGGCCAAGGGAGAACAGTAAATTCATTTTGGCGATCTTCTAACTATGACGTACACTGTCAGCTGTATGGCACTCTCATTGTCCTGCTGGCAGATGCTATCATCTTGAGGAAAAACAATGTCCAAATAGGAGTGGACATGCTCACAAGGTCAGATGCATACTTTTATCGATCCATCGTGCCTCCCATGACGATGAGTGAATCCAGAGAATGCCTGGAAAACAATCCCCAGATCATAAGGCTCCCTCTGAGCCTGGTGAGTTTGCAGGCCGACAATGGTTTCAGGGTATTCGCTTTCAGAGGTTTTATGTTTTATACCCTAAAGGCATTCTGTCTGAGGGAGAATAAAATATAATTCATCGAAAAACGCTACTTGTCGTGGACGACCAGTTGCGGTACTCGCGTGCAAATTTCAGCCTATGGACAGCAGTCAGAAAAGGAACACGAATCGCCCAAACGCAGTAACATTCGCTGAACAGTAGCTTGGGAGACACTGTTGGTACCCCCTTGGTTCATTTGGGCGATCAGCTGCTTAGCGGTAGCATGCCCATTCGCCGGAACGCATTTCTACAGTCATCGTTCTCCTCTATCATCTACAGCCCGCGGTGAACCACATTTACCACGTGGCTGATTTTGTACAGTCTCATGGTATACTTTTATCCCGGTGGCATGCGTACAGCTCACGAATTTAGCCATTTTGGAATTGCTTCCAGACTTGGCTAAAAAGTCAATGATCCATATAGGTGATGCTTTTGAATGTCAGATAAATTGCATCATTTCTGCATTATGCAAACGATTGCACTGAACTGAATTGATTGAACTGAAACCCTGAAAAATTATGTATGAACACTATTTTAATACGCTCAACTGCTCTGTGCTGCCACCTGCCTTCTGTGATTGATTATTTAAGTCGACTTCGAAAGTACATGGTGGTCACATTAATGTGATTGGATTGGATAATGTGTATTTATTAAGCAGAATAATTACATTTCAACCTAAAACAGGAAATCTATAAGGTTTCCTTTAAGATATAGATGGTCTGAACAGGAAGATACTTTTCATTAACAGTGTGGATCGTCTTCAAAGTAGAAAACTTGAGAACACTACAAATATCCACCCTGACAGACGGATACGCCGAAACGCAACATTTATGTATAATTATCCACCAGAGGCAGCGACCAAACCAGGAAATTTCACTGCATGTGATGACTGTTAATTCTAATAGCAAAGTAAAAAATAAATATTCTCTTCGAAATGCCATAGATTGCAATTGAATTTTACAGATTTCATTAACATTTTTAAATTCTGCATCAAAGCTAAGGAAAAGTTTTAGCTTTGATTCTGTGTAATGGATTGCTAAATGGCTTAAAGAATTTTAATGTCTACCACGCAGATTCCATCAGGGATGAAGTTTGATTGATGATTGTCTTTATTAACGTTACATAAGGGATTAAACCCAGAAAACTCCTCAGCACCCACCCCAAGAGAAGCGCAATATTCATCTTTTGTAGGCATTTAAACTTACTTATAGCAACCTTTAACCATTAAACTGTCGACTTATGCGGCTAAAAATATTCATTTCTCATCGTTTGACAATGTCTGAGATCGAATTCGGGCTCCCTTGCTTTAAAGAGCACCATTGTACTACAAGGCCAAAGTGAGCCTTAAAGTTTTAGATTTCAATAAAAACTAATTGGAATAGCGTAATGCTAAATTATTATTTATTAAAAAATTAGTTTTTAAATGAAAGTTTTTTTTTTTTTTTTTTTTTTTTTTTTTTTGTTATGGAGCACCTATATATTAGATATTTTTGATTACCAGCGATTTTTTTTATTTAATTTAAAGAAATTACTCACTTTCCAAGAATTTTATTTTTTGATTATGTGTACATATACCGGGTGATCCAAAGGTCAGGACGAACTTGAAAAATGAATAATTCGAAAACGAATCACGATACAAAGATGCGGTTTTACAACAAACGAATAGAAATGAAAACGGGTTTTGCGTGGCAAGGGAAAAAAAATAGTTCTGTTGGCGACCAACAGATAGCGCTATAGTGTTTTATTGCAACAAAAGATGATTTACAAATGAAAAAATGATTAATGAAGTCAGATTAATTACAGTTAATTAGTACCCACTACAGTAAATGTTCAATGTGTTGTCCATCATTCAGAAGTAAAGCTGTGAGACGAGTCATCACACCATTCACAGCATTTAGTAGCATTTCTTGCGTTATGGCAGACACATTTTGGTGGATGGCATCTTTCAGTGCCACTAGTGATGCTGGTTGGTCGTGGTACACTTTTGATTTCAAGAAGCCCCACAGCCAAAAGTCACAGGGTGTGAGATCGAGAGATCTTGGAGGCTATGCGTGATTAAAATAGCGATTGATAATGCGATCCTCCCCAAATGTTGAGCGTAGCAGGCGTTGCACAGGCAGAGCAATATGAGGTGGTGCTCCATCTTGCATAAAGGTGACTGTTTGGAGTGCCTGTCGCGCTTGCAGTTCAGGATTATAAGACTGTTCTGTAACAGTGCTAGATATCGCTTACCGGTGACAGAAACTGTTTGGAAACCTGTCTGTGTGACTTCCTCGAAAAAAAAATGGACCAATTATGAAATCAGCAGTGAAGCCACATCATACTGTCACTTTAGGCTGTTGCAAGGGTACCTCAACAAATGCATGTGGATTTTCTGTGGTCCACACTCGACAATTGTGGGTGTTAACAGCGCCAGAGAGTGTGAAATGTGCTTCATCTGTCCAAAGCATAGTGTGAAGCCAGTCGTGCTGCTCTTCCATCTTATTGAAGACCAAATTCGCAAAATGTCGGCGAGAGTCGAAGTCAGGAGGTTTCAGTTCTTGGTTATGTTGCAACTTGTAGGGATACAGTTGCAAAGTTACTCGCAGCGCTCTCCAGACACTTCCGTACGACACTCCTGTCTGCCTCGAAACTTCTCGAGCACTGCACTCCCCATGTGCAGCAACCGCCGACATGGCTTGCACCGTCTGCTCTACTGTCGTGGCAACAGCATCTGCAGTTGAGAGACGTCCATTTCTTTGAAGTGACACCAAAGAACCCGTAGTTTCAAATTTTTTCACAATTTTGTTCAATGCAGAAGACGTTATTGGTCCTTTGCTATCTCGCATACCCTTCATGTAGCGATATGCTCGCAATGCCGCAATGGCACTTTCCGAATTCTTATAAAACAGTTTAACTAAGAGGGCTTTCTCAACTATGGACAGCATTTCGAGGCATACCAGCTTCGACTACCATTACCTGCTGCAGTTACTTCTTTTTATATCGTTTGTTGCTTTGCATAATCCTACATCAGAAATCCGACAGCGCCATCTGTTGGTCGCCAACAGAACTATTTTTTTCATTGCCACACAAAACCCGGTTTCTTTTCTATCCCTTTGGTGCAAACCGCATCTTTGTATCGTGATTGGTTTTCGAATTATTCATTTTTAAAGTTTGTCCTGACTTTTGGATCACCCGGTATATAAAGCACGAAAGAGATAAGGGAAACAAACGAATAAAATACTTGAAGAAAAGCAGCAAAACTTGATGATGTTACATAAAAACAAATTAGGATTTGGATTTCTTACAAAAATTAGTTCCAAATGCCAATTCCAGAGGATATTTTGACCTTGAAATATATAGATATAATAAGAAGAATAATGAATGAGTAAAGACAGTATATGCTTAATGAGACAGTATACTCTAATTTAATTAATAATGAATAACATTACATACTGTTAATTATAATTGACTTTTAATTAACAAAAATATTCACTTCAAAGGTAACATTTGAAACATTTTTTAAACTGATGTTCCTATTTAACGCCTACCAAATTTGGTATGTTTAAACCACTGTCTGCATCATTCAACAGAAAAGTGGAATAATGGAGAAAAATCAGCGTAGTGAATTATCTTGTCAGCCACAGGAAATCAAGAAAAAAGCTATCATATAATTAACCTTTATTTAAATTATTTTTTGCTATATTAAATTACCTATTACTATTTGTTGAAAGAATTATGAGTTTCTTTTTCTTTTTAAAAGTTTAAAAAAAACGAAATTATAAAAATAAAGAATTTTCTGAAATATTGTAAAATAAAAATTGAATTATAAAACAAACTTAAAACAACAATATATTATTCATATTCATTACGAATTTTATAAAAATATTAATAAAAATATTTTTCTCTACTAATTTTGCAGACCATTTCTGAAAATTTAATAAGAATTTATCAGTATTTCTTTCGATGCGTATTTTATAATGAATTCAGAATACCGCAATAAATTTCAAATGTATTGGACGTAGACAAAGAATTTTATAAACATAACGCCACATATCAATTCATTTATGTACAATTAACCATTGAATCAATGATTGATACACTTCAGTCACTTAACAAGGATATCTGTTAGATTAGCGATTGTACAATGTGGTTGCAATTTAACTGTAAAATGATGATTATTTTCTTTTGTCAAGTCACCTACAGGTGACAAAAATGTCAGAAAAAATCTATGCTATCCATGATAATACATAACTATCTGTCATGGACATTTACAACGAAAACAAAAAAGAGCTTAGTACGTTTAAATAAAAAAAACCGACTTTTCCTTTATTAGATTTACAAAAAGTGCAAATCTATTATTACATTTGCGCTCATCGAATATAGATTCATCAGTTTTATTATTTTCTCTGGCTCTATTTTCTGAGTTACTGAAATAATAGATCTTAGTTGTCAAGTCTTCGCCGACTAGCGATTGTACTCTACATACACAGAAATGGCCTGACGCATTCTATTGTGCGCCATATGAAATGGATTACATGGATGATTTTTCATGGAAGCTGACACTCAAGCGAACGGAATATTGAAGGTATAAAAGCATTCAGGCATACTAATCAACAGATTGTGACAGTATTCTCTAACGAATGAATGATAACATTTGTTAACAATTCGAAGATCTTGCCATTTATGATTTGATGAAATAGCAATCGAACATACGTTGTAGTTTAGTAATGAATTTGGCGATAATGCATCTAAAAATATTTTTCCACGTGGTATCCCAGATGAATTAGGTTTGTTATTTCGTATAGTAATTAACTGATCAGCGTTTCGCTAATTGCAATATTCATGATGCATGAACGTTACAGAATCATAAATAATTATTTTTAACTTTTATTTTAAAATTAATAGTATGCTACATTAAATAAATAAGGACCACAATGCCTTGATTGGTCAGGACGCTCGTTATCGGAAAATAGTGAGTTCAAATCCCGAACCAAATAAAGATCCGTCGTGTTTGCTAATGACTTTTGGTATACCCCAAAAGTCATTAGCAAATGATTACTAATCTAATAAAATAATGATCTAATAAAATAATGATCAATCTAATAAAATAATGATCATCTATTTAATTAATGATCACGTCATTAGTTAAATAGGTCGAGATCGCAATGTCCTCCTTGTGAAATGATACCTCTGGGGGTGGCAGGTCCAAGTATTGGAGAGTCTTCTGTTGGTCCCTGCTCCTAAATGACAAAAACTCCCACCAGGCGGCTTCTACCAAACTCGTAGAGGCTAAATCAGGACTAAATATAGGGGAAGCGTACTGGTGCAATAACAGCATCAAATAAATAATTTATCTCTTCAAAGAACGATAACAAATGTTTGATTAAAAAAAACATTTAGCACCAAGATCTAGTTACAAAATATGATTGGTTCAAACAATACTCAAACTTTACTATATGGCAGTTTTTTCCCTAATGCTTAATTAAAGATTCTTTTTAAGTAACAATGAATATATTTTTCAAGCATTAATCTTTAAACATTTTCCTAGTGATAAGAGACTGAAAATTATTATTTGGCAAGAAACTTAGAAAACTTTTTTTCAAAAAATTTTTTTTTACAGAATTGTTTATTTTTTGCAGGCTGAAGCTAAAAAATTTAAGAAATAACTTCCTATAGAAAACGTGTATATAGAATTTTGGGAAAATTTAAGATTTGAAAAAATAACGATCATTATTATTTAACGATAGTTATTGTTTATTAGCTTTGTAAAAATATACTGTTTCTCACCATGATATGAAGAATTGTGTATAGAAAATTAAAAAAAATTTAATGAAGAATGTAATACTTGAAAATTTTTTAATGGCAAATTTATTAAATATAAAAAAGTTGGGTTCGTTTCATCTTGTTCTTAAGCATTGGCGACGAGCGGTGGCGTATTAAGAAAACTAAAAGCACATTCGCTGCAATAGATAAAAACAATACTTGCAGGAAAATCGAAAAAAAAAGTAATTTATCATTGTTTTTAATAAAAAAATATATCAATACTTCGCACAATGTTTATTTTCCCATGCTTACGCATATCTGCCAATTTTAAAATAAAAGAAAGAACCACATAAATCCGTTCTTGGAACGAGCATAATTCCGGAGCGGTGTGCATCATGGCATAAACAAGAGTTTACAATGAGGCCAAATCAGCATTCCTTAATGCTTAAATTAATCGCAAAACACTATAAATGAAATTTTGAAATGAAACACTGTCTCAATCTTACTCTCAGTGTCTTAAATTAGCTTCTTCAACAACCTCGTATAAATTTTGTTTCTTTAAATGCAACCATTCTCCATTATATTCTCATAAAAATTCGGTGGGCACACAAAATAAAAATTTTACTTATACAGATTTAAAACACAAATTTAGTACACAAAGATATTACTTAAACAAAAGATATCTATTTTCTAGGGCAAAAAAGCAATATTTGATGAAATAAAAATGCGGGAAAAATTATAAGCCAGGAAAATAATGTAAATTATCGTATACACGGCTCATCATGGCCTAATAATAGAACAACCAACCCTCTTCGGCGTAAAAAGACATGGGTTCGATCCCAGGCCATTGTTGGACAATAAGAGTTAAATACTGAGCTTCTACCCTCTACATGCACGCCTGTCATGGTGGATGCCTGAGATTTTTCAGTATTTCCTCCCTTAGAACAAGTGAACCTCCTTAGAACAAGAACGGCCTTCTATCAATGAAAAGTATTTCCAGAAGGCAATATGGATCTTAGGTCGTTATGCAATCCACAATACCTTGTCAAAACTATCTCACACCCACCGAATGTGTTTGATAAGCACATTCATAACAAGTAATTTAATTACAAAATACATTTCCATCTAAAGATTTTAAGCATTTTTTTATTATCAATCATTTATATAACAAAAATAATTCAAATAATTTATGAAAGTATTCCAACATGGCAATTTTGTTTGTTTCCGTTTACTTATATATTTCTATGTGGAAAAATAAATACATTAGAATATTGTGAATCTCAAGTAAAATGGGATAATAAAATTATATATTTATAATAGAAATCAATTTCATGCTCGCAAGATAATCAATCAAATAAATGGTAGATTTCCAGGCTGAGGCTTAGGCCTTCACAAAATTATTCCAGGTGTGTGTATTTCTTTATAAAATCAATCATTAAAAAGATAACCAAGAAATAGTTTAATCACGAAAAATTAGACCAACGGTCATCAAAAGAAAAAGTCCTTATTATGAAGCATATCTTCAAAGTATATAAGAAAAAATAGATCATTGTAAAGTTATCATCAAAATTTATTAAAATAAAAATAATTATGACATAGTGGTTCCCCATTAGTTTCTTACATATTTTAATAGTTTTTATTCTGTAATTTTTTTTATTTTGTGATTTTTAGAAAGGACTTATCCCTACTTATTATTTTTATAGATGATTCCTATAACCAAATTTTTTGTAACCAAACCAATTTAAAATCACCAAATAATCGTTAAACGTACTCTCAAGGCCGGCGATAGCAGCTTCGCCGCCCCGGGCAAAGAGGTAAAATGTCGCCCCTTTATAACAAAAATTAAAAGAGATAACCTAAACCCTTTCCGCGATTAATGGTAAAATAAAACGAGTAAAAAAATTGCAATCATCAGCAATGTTGAGGTTTTGATTAGTAAAAAAATACTAATTTATTTATTTATGTTTTTGGCACTAAACTAAAATTAGGTAAAAAAAGGAAAGAGTCATTTCCGGTGCATAATTATAAAATACAGAACAGATATTTAAAAAAAAGTAAAACAAATTATAAAACCACTAAATATTAAAACTTTATTACATATTAAAAATACATTTAATCCGAGAATTGAAATTAAAAGTACTTTTTTCTCACTTTTAATTCTAAAAATTGTTTTATAATTTCTTTAACATTAATTTTTTCAGCCTGGTCATTTTCTACGGCTATTATTGCTAAGTCGAATCTCGGTAGTTGTGGAGCGTAAAAATTTTTTAATTTTAATTTGGAGAAACTCCTTTCTCCACTTGTCACATTTATTGGGAGAGTCGGCAATATTCTTAAAACTATACCAAGATTGGGAGCAAAATCCAGGTTCGATATGAATTTTAAAATCTCAACTGAACTTTCTTTTTTGTTTAGCAAAGCCAAAACAGCTATTATCTCGTCTGCCAAGTCAAGCGCGTTTATATCGGATGAATTCCCATCATTCAACACTGTTTCTAAATCTTTACAATACTTTAAAATATCTTTTTTAGGAATATCTTTTAAATCAGAAATATTGTATAAAAATTTGAAATAGTTGCTGTGGGTACTGATCAAATCAAAAATGAATTCAAGTGCATTGATAGCTTTATCTAATGTAAAAAAATAAAATTCTGCCTTATATTTCAAAGCAGGATCTTCTATTGGATCATCTTTTGCCTCATAGTCGAAATTAACATTCCTTCTTCGAACTCAGTGACGTGGCTGAGTGAGCTCAAAATTAGCTGGTATGTCAATTTCGTCAATTTCTCGAGCATCGTAAAGCATTTCATTAAAGGCTCTGTCCTATCTAAGATCATTCAAAAAATCTTTACAATTTTTCAAGAGCTCCATAGCAGATGGTAAATCATAGTCTTTTGTCTGCAAAAGCTAACTTATAGGATTGATACAATTTAAGATTTTGTACCAAATTACAATGCAGCATAAGAATTTAAATTGTTTAACACAACGTAATAGTCCAGAAGCCTCAACTCTTATAGAGTTGTCAACCTCCGAGTTATTACAAACAGCAAGTAAAGCATCGTATATCCCTCCTAATTGATACCTTAGTGGTTTTAATGCATCTATTCGGCTTTCCCAACGAGTATCACTTAGAGGTTTCAAAGTAAGTCCGGAAACATATTTTATTAATATGGTCCATCGAAAAGTTGATGAGGAAAAAAACAGATATATTCTTTGGACTATATTAAAAAAATTGGCGGCTTCCAAGGATGCTTTTGCCACGTCATTAACTACCAAGTTTAATGAGTGGCTGTTACATGAAAGGTAAAATGCTCTTGGATTTAACGCATTTATTCTAGATTGTACTCCCGATTAACTGCCTCTCATGTTGGCCCCATTACCGTAAGCCTGTCCCCTCATATCCTACAAATTCAATCCCAATGTTTCAAGTCTTTTAAGTATTAGAGCTGAAAGTTCATATCCAGTCGATTTTTCAACCGGAAGAAAGCCTAAAAAGCTTTCATTAATTTTAATGGAAACCTCCTTCGGATTGGACTTGTCACTGGATATATACCTTACTAAAACTATCATTTTTTCGATTGTGCTGATATCAGGAGTGCAATCTAGAATTATTGAATAATATTTAGCTTTTTTAATATCAGTAATAATATGAGATGTTGTATTTTCAGCTAAAAGAATAATCAATTCATTTTGCATTTCTATTCCGAGATAGTGCACTTTAGCTTCTTCTTTTTTAAGCACTCTGCGGATATGCTCTTCCATTACTGGATCAAACTGAGCAAGTAATTAAATAATTTGTAAAAAATTACCGTTACCGAAATTTTTGCTGTATGTTTAAAAAACACCTGTATATATACAGGGTGTTGGGGGTTTGATTCCATATATCTTAATGCATAAAAATATGTTTAATTTTAACCAAAAATTTTAGTATATCATGTGTCAAAACTCAATTATTTTAGAAAGAGAAAATGTTTAAAAGTTTGAGGCATTTAATTTTAGGGCCAATTTGCCGCCCCCTAAGATTGCCGCCCGGACAGGGGCCCGCTTGCCCACCCCTAGCGCCGGCCCTGGTACTCTGCTATAATTTTTCATTTCTACAAAGACTGTCATGCTTAAATCTGGCTTTGGAGACTTCGATTTTTAGAAATAGGCATCTGGATGTATACTTTTCAACAAATTAAAATATTTAAATTATTGTCTTTTTTAATTTACAAACTTTTACAGAAATAAATTAATAAACTTTTTCACATTTCTTCACTACTTTTACAGAATTTTAAATATTTAATATCTTTTTAAATGCGTTGTTTCTACAAAAACGTTTTGAAAAAAAAAAAAAACTGTTAAGCTACGTCATTAAAAAGACAAAGCAATCTTCGCGTAAAATTGAGTCTCTCCTACATTGGATTCTGGGCAAATAAAAATTTTGGACTGTTTCTGAAATAATTTTTTAGGACAAATTGCAAAGAAACTAATGTTTCCTATTTAAACAGTTTTGAGCATGATTTCATGCACACAACATATTTCATTTTACTATAAACATATAAGAAAATTACAATATGTTTTCGCTTTTTGATTGCTTCACACAAATAATTAAAGAAAAATCTATATAAAGAACAACATAGCTGGTGCTAGTTATATTACAAATAATGTGAATAAAAAAAGAAAGAGTAGATTTATATAATATCACATTTCCATAGTCAGTTGATCCTAAAACTGGGCAGTTCAAATCCAGACGGTAAAATAAGTGGGTTTTAAGTAAATGGATCCATATCGGAGAAAGGCCTAATCTCAGAGCTTTATAGAGCATTAACGAGTATAGCACAAGGCTGCTTATTTATGCAAAATGTACATACAAAACATTTACTTTAGATTTAAGTTTGATTTCTGGTTCATTGGGTCACTTTATGCGCTTGTAGTGATACGAAATCTGATAAACAAGCCTTGTTCTTAGAGGTTGGAAATTCTCCAGTGTAATTACCACAAGAATAGCTCCCGCCAAATAGTATGTTGAGTGGCGGTTGCTATAGTAACAAGAGCGTTTCATGGGAATTAAAGATGTTAAGACTTAATATTTAAGGTAGTTCCTCAGGTTATTCTCCTGTCGTCCAGTGAGCGAAAATTGGTGCTTTTCTTTTGTCTCCTATCGAAAATAGAATGTCTTATTTTCACGGCAACAGACAGACAAATACATATTGTCGGAGCTACTCTTTTAATAGACAGACAGTAATAATGGTATAATGGTTATGACACGTCTTCATAAACCGAACATTTTCGGCAGCGCAGAATTTCCTATAAAACTTGTACTTGTTCATTTTGTTCATGTCAAATGTTGCCTCCAGTGATGAAACAGTCACAAACCCCATCGATTGGAAATTGGAAGACAGTTATATAGTCAAAAGAAACTCATTTTCACTCTTTTAACCACAAAAAGAAATTATAACATTTGGAAAACACCTGCGCAAACGCATCATCATGATTGCCCCTTTCCAACTGTCAAATATGGAGGTAGATCTTCACCAGTATGTGTAGTTATGTCGTGGGATTTGCTTGCTCAATCGTAAGCCTAAAGAAAGGTACACAAGAGAAAAGTATATCTTATGATGCTATATCTTATCAGTTGATTATATCTTATGATGCCAGCTTTATTTCCACCGTATTTCATGATGCAAGTTTTGTTTCCACTTTATCTTATGTTGCAAGCTTTGTTTCCATTATATCTTACGATGCAAGCTTTGTTTCCACTGTATCTCATAATTCAAGCTTTGTTTCTACTGTATCTCATAATGCAAGCTTTGTTTCCACTATATCTTATGATGCAAGCTTTGTTTCCAGCATAAGAAGGGATTTCTCAGAATGAAATTGCTCCGATTCTTGCAATCCTGATTAGATGAATACAAGAAGGAAATGAAAGACTTGTCCATCCAGTCACTAAATTTTAAGATTATAGAAACTTCACGGTCTATTTTAGAGGACTCCATCCGGAATCAATACCTTCCGTCGGTATTTTCAGAAACTTTCAAAAAATCTACATTATGAATTGTACAGTATTCCTAACCATTAATTAGCACTTTATGCTTCGATTCGCAGGCAAAGATAAAATGTTTTCATTGTGCCAAAAGCAGTTTTGTACCTTATTAATGAAAGATTCCTTGTAAATCTATGGTGTCTCTATTATTTTGATAACCATCTATATAGATATATAGTGGCGTGAGTGTGAAGAGGAGAAAGAGAAAGTGAGACGAATTCAAGGGACTGATCCCTACCCCGGGCAGGAATGCTTATGTTATTAATGAAATTCACTTTAAGCCCTCAGTTCTAATCAAACTTGGCCTTGTATGCAAAAAATAACAGTTGAATGTAATACTTAATAAAAAGAAAAATGCAGTACACATTGCATAGAATTTTTTATTGAACACTGCTTAAATATTCGCACACATACTCTCAAGATATTTAAAGCTCAGGACTATAATTTTTTCATAAATAAGGTGATTTGACTTCATGACGAAAGCTATCAAACATAGCTTTTTCATTGGATTTTTTCCCCCTTTTACGTAAATATCAGTCATTTTTACTTGTGCATAAGTATCACCTCATTACCGTTTATCAGGTATAACTAGATACTACAAAATCATGACAAAGATGTCACTGGATAGATAAAACAAAAGATAAGCGAATTGTCAAAATGTAATAATGTCAGCAAGCACTAACCAGGCATAAATAATGGATAAAAAATGGCGACGACGTAGAAACGATTTATCACTAAACGAACGACTGCGCAAATTGATTTATATTGCACTTTTCTACTTGGGTGCTGAAGCATAAAATGTTTAGATGTTATCAGCGTTAAAGCTTTCCGCACATCGTCAGCAGCTCTGACCCGTCGCTCAGATACAATGTTCTCACAAACTGATTGTTTGAACTAACACAGCCATCGCCACCAACACGTTATTATGTATCTATTACGGAAGGCGAGTGATGCGACACTATCACGCGAAAAATCACGTGTCGCCCGTCACGCTCGGAGAGACTCTTTAAAATTCATAGCCTTTAATGTCATAAAAGGATTTAGATTAGATAATAATGTAAATACTGAAAGTTAGGCGCCATCAAGTTCTTTCTAACGAATGGATGAGATTATGGAATTCGTGATTGCAATCTGATCTGATAACCTGCTTTTCCTGTCTTGTTTATTTTATGGCGTTCATTTTCTCTTGCGTATATCTTCTCGCTAGAGAACCTAATAATTTTGAATTATTGACAAATGTCGAAGTCGACACTCGAGCTGGCATTATCTCCTCCAAATTCCCACTCCACATCTGCGCAAAGGTCATTAAATATTAGTTTATTGTGATATGTTTCCTGTTGCCTATGTCCTAATATAAAGCCTGTCGACTGAAATTGTAATGTAAGGCCACAACGTGATTTTGAACTTTGGTCAAGTGATCAGATCGACAACTGAGCTGACATCCTCCTCTTCACCTTTCAATATTACAACAACAGACAGATACTATAACGTATGAATGTTTAACGTGGTTAAGCCCTCTTATAAGTGAGGAATCGAACTCGTTAACTTCTAGGAACGAGAACTTTCCTCGTTAACTTATGATATTCTGTGGTATTTGTCAGCATAACGACAACCTATGGTACTTGTAAGTACAAAAACATCAAAATTAGCAAGAACCAGCCTTGCATACTTCTTAGTCGAGCAAACTTTATTTGATGATTGATTGAAACTATAAAGATAGTTGGCAATATTTAACGATTTCAAGTCGAAAAAATCGACACCGAAAATCGTAACGCAATGATAAGAAAAAATCCCATTACTTGATAATTATCGTTCAAGATAATTGCTCGAAATATAAAAAGTAGTGCCATAGTCTAATAAATCAACTGATATATTCAATATAAAAGGTCCCTGAATCGTCCTTAATCGTTATTAAAGAATGAAAAATCGGTATTGTATTTCTACACATTTGTCAAGATAGGCGCATTGGAGTTTTTCAATTATCCTCCCAAGTCTGAGCTTTTAAATTATAAACTATACATCTCAATTTTTTAGTGTAAATACTAGGATTAAATGCTATCTAAATTTGTTACATTAATCTCTTCATTCTGTTTTATTAATATCTAAGCGAGTGCTCTTGCACAGTTCGGGGTTTAAATCTCACTTTAGGCTTGGATGTTTGTAGTTTCTCAGAATGCACTTTAAACCGTAGGTCCGGATCTAATTAGCCCTGTGAGCAAAAAAATTACCTTTGGGAGACAAACAAACCAACTCATTAATGTCTAATTCATTAATTAAATCTAATTTGCTTTATTAATGTATTTTTGTAGTATAATACTCAGATAAAGAAAAAGGGAAAAACAAAAAGTAAATTATTAAGTTTTTCCGGCGTACCTAAATTTTAATGATACTTTTATTAAACACAAATATTTAAGTCGAGTATTTTATATATTCATAAAAACTAAATAAAGATAATTAATATATTTAATTGCTGACTTAAAATGAAAATAAATAAATAAAAAACACGAAATATTTAATCCTCCAACTTTAAACTCTTAAAACTGGGCTAAGACTGAATATTTGAAATTGTCAAAGGGGAAGTACAAATGTAGATTTAGATATAAAAAAAAAAATTAGAGCAAAATTTCTTTAGAAATTCTCTTAATTTAGCTTTCTTTAGTTTAGCCTGATCCTAAATTTTATTTTTGAAAATGTAATTAATTTGACAGTTCATCTTACAAATTATTTCACATACGTCTTTATAGTCCAACATATGTCTTGTCTTCCTGTTTCTACTTACTTATAAACACAAGCAATCGCCTACTTTAAGAACTACAAACCGAATGACTAGATCGACACCTAATCTGGGCACACTTCTTTCATACCAGTGGAGGGACATTATCCTAAGATACTTTAACAAATAAACCTCCTCCGCACTATAGCCTTAAAATTTCTGTGTTGTCCTGTGTCCTCATTAATATAATGGAAAGAGGAGGATTTCAGCTCAGATGTCTACGTAGTCATCAGTTGTGGTTCAAACTCTTACAAAGGAACTGGCTGTGTAAAGCAGATTTGGTCAACATAAAGCAGTTATAAATGTATCGCAGTGATAATAAAATTATATAGCTATAAGGTTCCTATATCAACTAAGCATTTGCTTGTATTCCTCTCTTCAGTGAGAGCTATAAGCTTATTTAGCACGGAGTTCCAAAACAGCCGACCATAATCTAGCCATAGTTTTCATTACAGCAACAATTTTTTTTACAAATTATAACGAAGTTTTCTAAATATAAATATAAGTTTGTAAAATCAAATATAATATAAAAAAATAATATATAAATATAGGTTCGTCAATATTATAATATTTAAAAATTATTTTTACAAACTAAATTTCAAAAAATTACAAAAATTAAAAGAAATTGAAAATTTTAATAGCGAAAATTTAAAATGAAATTATAAATTACCTAGAAGTTTTCTAAATACAAATAATATATGTATGTAAAAACAAATATAAAATAACAAATGAATGTAAATTTGTAAAAAATTATAATTCAACAGCAAAATTTGAATTGAATCTAATTTTCGAATGTAATTTACTAAAATACATATGAAAAATTTTTCTGTTTTATATTTAATGAAAAGTATTTTTTTTAAAGTTAACAATCCTAAAAAATGCATTGAGTGAAAAATTACAATATTACATCATTAATAATGTACGAAATAAACTAAAGCAAAAAATAATTTGATGTTTCTTTTAATACAAAAATTTATAATAAATTAAAAATTGAAAGAATTTTTTTGTTGAGTTGTATTAAATGAAAATTATAATTTATCAGATAAGTGCATATTTTAAATAAGTATTACGAGATCTCTGATATAATATTTTTATTAATAAAGAATGTGTGGTATGCGGACAAAAATACAATTGTTATCAGTGATGTGCCTACGGAATAATAAACTAAAAAAAACAGAATTGTCCTTTCCTCAATCGGCTATTTTACATGACTTCATGAGCAATGCAGGAAATATTTTTCAGTTTTATAACTCGCACTTCATTATGAAAGAAGCACTCGTTTCTTTCTAACTTGAAAACAAATATTTACTTTTTTTGGGAGCAAAAGAAGGAACATTAAGTTCCATTTTCTCTCCATAATGGAAAGAATAAAAAAACAATATTCACAAAGAGGTTTTCGGGAATTCATCAGATTAAACAACTGGTTTGTGAAATGAAAAGAAAGAAAAAAACACAAGAGTAATAACTAGGAGAGAGGGGGGCAGCAACAGATCACTTGTCTGCACCAAGGTCATCTAGTCGACAGATGACCCGATATATCAGCCGCTCGTTAGCAGGGACGAAGACCCTTGTGAGGGGGGCCAGCATTCGAAATAG
>JAPDSC010049138.1:0-11970 GCA_026290005.1 Latrodectus geometricus
TATATATATATATATATATATATATATATATATATATATATATATATGTATGTATGTCATGATACCAAATACAATTTATGAAAATTTTTACATCATTCCAAATGGATACTAAACTATGTTAAAATTAACATGCTATCAATAGTTCGCATATGTTAATGTGCAAAAAATCTGGATAGATACAGAACATGTCAAGGAACAAAAAATGTTGTTGTTGGGTTGGGTTTTATGGCGCAAGGTCCAAAATTGGACAAGCTGCGCCCAAGGAACAAGGAAAGCTTATGATGGCAGTAAAAATGCTTTTCAAGAACGAGTTGAAAGAGGAACAAACATCAGATTTATCCCTTCCATGGTCATCTTCCTCAATATATTGACCATAGTCCTGTACTATTATAAGTTTAAATAGAAGGAATCTCAAATGGTATCTAACAGTATCCCAGATCATATATCACTAGTGGTTCTTCTATGAGGAATCCTTGCTTCTTACTCATTTGATGCAGGTATCGACCAATTGAAAATCTAAGGTAATTCAATAATGTGCTAACACAAAAGAACTTAGATAATGTCATAAGAATATGCTGTCTATTGTCTAGTAATAAGGTCATATTAAATAACTCAGTGAAAGTTTAAAAAGTTAGTTAGTAAAATTGTAACATTTAACAAATTTGAAATATCTTTATAATTAGTTGCAACAATACTGCCATTAAGCATCCAAACAAGATGACGCACAGAAAAAAAAAATAGCGAAATATTTGTGAATACAGGAGAAATTTCAGGTGTATGTTTGCCATCAGTCGGTAGTGCGGCGAATACGAAGCGAATTGGCGGAATACGAAGTTGGTAAGCGAGAGGTGTGCGCATCAGTATATTCCTTCGCAATATTTTACTTATAATTTTTTTGTTTGTTTCTTTAATCACAGCAATGACAAGAGATTTAGATCTCAATCTTTAGAAGCCGAAAATTCCAGAGATTTATTTTTAAAAAAAGGCGGAATTCACATGATTAATGGAAATATTTGATTTCTATCACAAAAGCCAATACCATATATATATATATAATACTTTGAATTATTGGAACTTGTAAGGATTCTCTCACAGAAATCCTTACAAGAAAAATTAAATACAATCATTTAATGCAGGTTGAAGGGTTTTTGTGAATGGCATGAAATTGTGGTCGCAATAAAGTGAAATAAATTTTATGGTCTTTGACCGGTTGGATCAATGATTTTCACTGTAGCAAAGTTGAAAATTCAACAGGTAGATGGAGAATTGTTCTATAGACGAGCTCTGCCGATGATAACAGGAAATCTTTTGGAATGGGTGGTAAAACGTCCGACCATTTTTTCATATTGTTTGCCAACGGTGCAATCTTCTATTATTCTTTGGATATACAGCAGTTGTGATAAAGCTTTGAAGAATTAGTCCTCAAATTGGCGGCCAAGATCTTTAATTAATTTTTAAAGAGAAATCAATGTGGATAAATCCATTTGTTGAAGAATGCTTTTGCAACTGTCTCAGCAGTGACATTCATGATGGAAATTGCTTCCAGTCACCAAGGAAATCTGTCAATCATTGTTAGAGAGTAAAAAAAAAAAAAAAATGCTCTTGAGTAGCAATGGCTTGAAAGGAAGATATGGTCAAATCAATTTGTTTGGTTTTAAGAAGAAATTAGGTATTTGGTATGGCTATTAATTCTTGAATTTTGGCGTGATATGCATTGTCTAATCCAAATGGCTCAATTTTTTATTTAAATTAATTTAAAGAATTCAAAAATGGATCAAACATGTTTCCAAAATTATTTTGGAATAAATGGACTAAAGATTTTATAGTGCAGGTAGCAACATAAAGAGTATTTTAATCAGGAAAATTAATTATTTTTAATTTCAAACTTAGAGGATTATTTAAAAAATTGTTAATGTCAGACTATTTTCTAACTTTTGTGATTTTGAAATACCAATAAGGTTATTCTGGCTTATTGAAGATATTCTCGATAATGTATCTAAAGTTATCAAAATCTTCTGTATCGAATTCTGTAATGAATTGGAAATAAATATGTCATAAGTGGCAAAAACTGGTATAAAAATTTAAATCTTTGATGAGTCTGGAATCTCCTTAATTGTTTCTGGTTGTGTGTAGTTAGTAAACATTACAAAATAGTATAGGTCGTATATTATTCTGTAATGTTTTAGTTCCACCTATAGATATTAAGTAAGCCAAAACCAAAATTTCTGGTACATCACAAACACATTAAATTAGCATGATTATTAAAATACATTCGATTAATTTTTTAAATACAGAACGAATATATATGTGGCCTTACGATTTTTGGAGGGAAGGATATTGTCAGGAGATACCCAATAAAATGGAAATCTCATAAAATTATATTCATAAATCTTTGGAAGAGCTGTACAGCTCTACATAATGCCGAATTTAAAAATGGAAATTCAAATAATCCGAATAGCAGATATACAGCAGATTTTTAATTGGTCTGGGTGTTCTCATATACAGAGAGAATGAAACATTATATTATTGAAAAAATAACGTCAAAAAAGATGATATAAATTATAACTAAAAGGATCTAAAAGGAAACTTCATAGAAAATACCATTTTTTAGATACAGTATAAATCCATAAATTACAGATTAAAGTTACAGATTTTTAACATTGAAGTAGTGTGTGCAAAACACAGATAAGGTACTTAAGATACACTTTTGAGAACAGAAATATTTTATAAGCATAAAATCTTAAACACATGATTCGAATTTCCAGTGCAGCTTGACTTTTTCATTAAATAAATAAATAAAAAGGAGTAAGAATCTGAGATGTGTAGTAACTGCAATAGAGTAAACACCCAAAATACACATGTGTTAATTAGAAACAATTTTTACACACATAACAAAGTAAAGAATAATATTTTATTGTAAAATATTAATTAGATTAAAAAGCACTTAGTAGAAAATTTCTATCACAGATATGCTTTTTAAATTACAAAAATAATAAAATAAAATACAGTTTTAGGAAAAACACATCTATGAAAATAATGTCATAAGCATGATTATGTACAATGAAAGTATATGCTTCTTTTATTTAAGCTTGTGATTTGATAAAAAATGATTTCAAAGAAGTTTGCTTTGAATCCATTGTATTTAATTTTCGTTTCTTAGTTGTAACCTAGAAAAATACAAAATTGACAATTTTAAGAAAAATGGTTACTTTAAAGAAAAAATAGGCAAAATTATGTTTAACAATAGTGTTTCATTTGTGTGTGAAAACTTTTTAGAAATTAATAACTTCACATAACACAGGTAGCTGCTATAATCCCAAATAAAATTATGTTTTATGAGTTGAAATGATGTATATTAAAGTTCTTTTGCATAAATATTTATAAATAAATTATTCTCCAAATTAATTACATCGAAGTTTCTTTTTATGTATGTTAATAGTTATTCATTTATCCCATTTTATTTGCTTATAAAATTTAATATAAAACTAGAAACTTAACTACAATATGATTAATAATATTATGAATTCAAAGAAAATTTTATAATTAAATAACTACATAGAAATTACTGTGATACTAAAAAACCTACAAATACTTTTGTTTTTTAAAATTTTGATATTTTATCATTTATTTATTACTGCAGCCAAATAAAGAGGCAATATCCTTCCTTTTAAATACAAAAAGAAGGACTTAATTTCTACAAAAACTTAAATATTTCAATGAATTATAAAAGAGCAAAATAATACACAAATTTTAATATTGGAATTTAATTTGAGATATAAAACCATTACATGAATATATAGATGATTTTGAAATATATACAGGAATATACAGATTTTCTTAATAATAAGTTCAGCACCTTGTAAAAAGACAAGTTTTAAAAATTTTTATGGGTATTTAAGTTTTTTCCAAAGGATTGTTAGCATTAAAATGGCAATTTTTATATTAGCAAAACTTGTACTTTCAGGAAAAGTTTACTTCACATAAAGCTTTACTGAACTTCATATAAGATGAAACTGGACAATTTAAGGTAAATTAAGAGCAAAATTCAATTTATCAAATGGTACTGAAAACTAGCAAATTGATTAACAAGAATTTTCATTTCACCCTTTTCTCCAAATAACATCTTAAGTAATTAAATAAATTGAGTAAAACATAGGCTCAGTTAATAAACCTACACTCAATATTGATTCATATTCATCGATAGTTTTTACAAATCGTAATATCTAATTTTTAAATCTAGAAAGCACTATGAGTTTGTAACCCTTAAATAATGAATTATTTCTAAAAATTAAAAATACTGCAATTCCAATAAATGGTTTATTAAGACACCACAAAAGTTGGGGTGCTGTAAGAGATTCTCCTAAAAATTAGAAATGTAGAATAAATTGAGTAAATAATATTTTATAAAATTAATATTATAATTACTTTTTTATTATGAAAATAATTAAACAGAAATTAGTTTTTATGATTAAATTTCTATAACAACTGTTGAGTAAAAATCTTACATCTTAAAACTAAAATTATGAAAAACTATATAAAAATCTTAGATGTGTCCCTTAGACATATATTTCTATATAATACATATATTTTAAACTTTTAAGAACAAATTCTAATTTTACATCAAGTATTATTCAATGCATAAATTTAACACTGAGATACTAAATTTTTTTTTAAAAAAATGTGTTTAAAAAAAATTTACAAAATGAACTGTATGAAATTTCTTTCCAATAATAGATTTTCAAACTGTACAATAATTTTTTTAAAGTCAAAATATTAAAATAAAATGTGGAAACATTTGAAAGATTATCAATAATCAATGCAATAATATATAATATTTCATTTTTTCAAATTTAAATAATAAAACTACAAAAATAATTTAAATAATATTTTTGACATGCATTTTTTTATTATCTAAGGGCATATTATTTATATTTTTCTTTTAAGCATTGCTGATATAAGACAAAATTAATAGTAGAAAAATCCAATGAAATTTAGAACATTTGTTATCTTATAACTATTTCAAAATGTTTTTCTTTTTTTTAAAGAGAAATATAACTTTTAGATGCTTAAACCAATAAACTTAAAACTATATTACAAAAATAAATTTTGCGATTAGTAAGAAGAAATATTGAGGCATCTCTCAATATTTCTTAGAAAAACTTTGAAAATTTTCAGAAATCTCAAGATTTAGCAATGTCAATAAGTCAAATAATAGGATATTTTAAAAAAAATGGACTGGCTATTTGTGAACCTTTCTTTATGTTTTTTAATTACATGCTATTACAATTTCAAACTATGAAGATTTTTTTGATAAGGTAAAATTTTCCGAATATAATAGTTGTTTTTAGAATTTTCAATAAATTGACTAACATAATAAGGATGTACAATTAAGATAAAATGTTTATAATTGTACACAGTAGCAAATAGTATTGCAAAACTTTTTGAATTCCTCAATTGATAAAATTTTTTGTCGGTAAAAATCCAAAGGTTTAGAATACAAAATTGTCATTGATATTCATTCTCAAATCATTGGTAATATGACAAAATTTTCATTTTTATAGTTGGTTGACATAACAAAGACATGATATTCCACAGAACCAAAGTTTATAAAATATAAAAGAAGGAAATAAAATCTCACAGTCATTTATATGCTATAGTGAATTCTGATGGCTATTTTATTGTGAAGTATGGCAAAATCTAAATGACTCACCCTCTTAGAGGCCATCTAAGTCAGACTATATAATTGAAGGAGACCAAATATTAATAATGAGATTACATATTACTATCTTTTAATGAATTATTTTTTACAAACTCAATCACACAAAATAAAACTTTCTTGAGATGAATTTCTAGCTTGACATAACAAATAGACATTAAAAAAAAATTGACACACAGTCTCTCAATATGTTGCATTACATAAATTAATTGTCATTTTCAATCAAAATCTTTGTTAAGCTTTTTTTGTAAGCAAAATAAAAAGTGATTTAGATCAATATAATGTGGATCTACTTCAATATCAGTAATGTACATTGTTGCACTAATATGCTCTACATTGATGAGGAGGCAGATCTTTTTTATACATAGAAAAACAAAGATAGTGAATAATAACTGTTTTCATTTATGTCTAACTCAGCCTGATGAAATCAAACCAGATTTATGAATCAATTGACATTTAAAATTTGAAGACAAGAAGAGGGGAAGAATAAATTCCTTCCCAAAAGAGATCCAAAACTCCAGGATGTGTTTAGCAGAAGTCTGATATATTAGTGGAATTTTCGACAAATAGAATATGATTTCTCCCCCTCAGAAAATGCAAAACATTCAGGTGGCAAGTGGAAAGGCATAAGAGGCTGGTGCAGATTTTTCTGTCACGAGTAAGTGTTAGAGAGAGAGAGAAGAGAAAAAATAAGCCTGATGTATTATCACTGTACTAGTCTTGAATAGGAAGTAACAGCCAATCCTTAATTTATATATTTTTTTTATTTTGAAAAAAATTTTTAAGATAGGTAAGATTTGAAGAAAGTATTGAATGACTACAATCCTACTCAGCAAGACTATTTGCTATTTTGTTACTGAAGACTTTAATGTGTATAGGATCCATTGGAAGTAAATATCATGTTGAAGGGAAATGAGCTGTTGTTGTTGGTGGTTGGGTTTTGTGGCGCAAGGTCCAAAAGAAGACAAGCTGCGCCAGAAGGGAAATGAGCTTCAACTTGAGTAAGACAATCACTTGTTTTATCCCCAAAGAGGATCCAATCATTAAAAGTGTTGGATTGATCTGAAGTTATCAATGAAAATCCAAAGGCCATCATAATTATTTTTGTACAGAATGGAATCAAGTCCTACATTGGTTACAAGTAGTTCACTTCTAATAATGGAGCAAAAGTCTAGGTTACATTGGCATATAGAAAATTTATTTTAAGAATGGTGAATTATTAATCTTATTAATAGACAGTAATCTGAAAGGGAACATGATAATCTAATTTTAAAGGGATTTAATGATTCCTGCCATCATCTAATTATTATCAAATGAAAGTGTTAGTATAATTATAGGTTTTGATTTGAATAAATGGGTATTCTTTAAAACAAGGAGCAGACATCCCCACACTTTCTTTTCTTGAATTTCTAACACAATTACTGATGCTTGCTGTCCCTAAAATCGTCTTTTTTTACAAACTCTAGCTATAGTTTAAATTCTACAATGTTTTAAAAAATATTTATCCTTTATCATACTGAAACTTTTTACAGAAATTGCAGTATTATCAAACACCATTTGCATTCATATGATGAATATCTATATATTTCATTATTTAATAATTTCGGTTACTATAATTTTATTTGTGGTGCTAGTTTTTATGTAATACTTTTAAAAATTGACAAACTTTTTGGACATTTGGCATTTCAATTCATTATTTTTTAATTTTTGTATAGATTTATAGATAATATTTACTCATTAGTAAGCATAAAATTCTTCATGCTTTTTATCATTTAAACATAAATCTAAACTAGTCAAAATGTGTTTTGAGTTACATAAATAAAAATAAATTAATGCCAATTTAATATAAAGAAATTCGATGCCTAAATTGAAACAACGTCTGAACCAATTTTTTCAACATTTACTATAAAAGTACACAATTAGTCAAAAATTCACTTGAAACTTTTCAAATTCATTTAAATTGGAATTCATTTAATTAAAATGTTGACTTATTTGTAGTAAATAGCATAAAAAAATCATAAGCATTTGATAAACCAAATTTAAACTAGATGAAATTTAAAACATTAAATGTAATTATTCTACCAGAAAAAAAGGTTGTCAGATGTAAATGGTGATTAATTCTTTAATGTTGAATTACCCTTCTGGTTTTGAAACAAAAAATTCATCAAAAGTGAAACAATTAAAAAAAAAGAATAGATAAATATTTCTTAGAAAAGAAACACACTGAATAATAACAATAATCAAATTAGTAAAGCAGTCTTAACTTTTTAGTCTCATTAGTATGCAAATGAAAATTAAACTTATTTATTTACTTAAATATTAAATTTTAAAACATTTACCTTTTTATCTGAATTACTAAGTTTATTTAAAAGACCATGTACTTTCTTCATAGCTGTAGACACAGCTTCTGTCTTCAGTTCATTCTCCATTATCCATTTAGTTTCCTTTTTAGAAGGCATTATGTTTATCGAATTGTCAATGATTACATAATCAACAATGTATGTTGTATGAATATGTGAGAAGAGATGAACCACCTAAGGTATAATAAAATTTCCATTAATATTTCTTGCTATCATAAATTAAGGCTAAAATTTATACATAAATGTTTTTTTAAAATCTCAGAAACAAAAACAAAATTTTAATTTTTATATTTCAATTTCTATGCTCATAAAATTTCTTTCATTAAAAAATAGTATTTAAATATGTGTAATATATTATTTTTCAGATTTATTATGTATAATTTAATTGTGATTATCTGAAAAATTTATAATTAATTTGCCATTTGATAAGGAATGTTAAAGGGAAATCTAATTGTAATATGAAGGAAAAATGGTTTACATAAACTGTTAGGAAAAATGCATAATAAATGAAAATAAACTGAAAAATAAAAATAGTTTTTAGACAGAAAAATTTTTCTAAGGAAGTTGTTTTTAAATTGTGTTTGTTATTCACTAGGATTCAAAGCACAGTAGCATACATTATTTAGACCAGGGGTGGCCAAACTTTTGGAATCCATGGTCTACTCCACATTTAAAATATCGAAGGCGATCTACCAATGGCAGAGCTAAATTAACGTACATATTTATTTTCGGTAACAAGAAAAAATTGTAAATTATGTAATTTTTCTAAAAAAAAAAAACTTAATATTAATTTTTATAAAATAAAAATTTACTGACGAAAATAATCAAAGTTTTCATATATCAAAAAATTTTCATCATATTCACTTCATTTAGTTGAAATTTGGCACTGTATACCTGCGACAAGTTTATCATCTTGTGGATGGTACAAGTTTATTGCAATGCAAAAACACGAAATTAAATGCTCATATGTTAAATGCGACATATATTTGTTTTTTGTTCATGGTTGATAAAGTAGACTGTCAAAGATACCTTTGTTCAACGAATGATTTGAAATACAAAATCAATTTGAAAATATTTGGAAACGTTACATCAGAAATTAATTTCCAAAAATCAGTATCGCTAAATATACTCTGGATTTAAGAAATATATCGCATCTTAATTTAATAATTTCTTCCTCGATCGTGACTGATGTGATATCTATTAAATGTCCTATTTTTTCAGATATGTTGTCCATCAATGTTGACATTTTCATTGTGACAACGTCCATCAATTTTGACATCTTCATTAAATGGAAATATCATAAAATTTATTTCTTCCAACCTAATTAAGTCAGAGAATCTTCTTTCAAATTCTTCAAACAAAACAAGTACGTGTTAAGCGAAATCTTCAAAGTCTCGGTTTAGATTATGGATGCACTCTTCCTCCATGTTTTTGAAGTTTCTCAATTCATGTTTTCCTAATTGAAATGCATACCTTTCTATAGTTTCTTTGAATATTTTAATCGCGCTCATCATGTCCGTTTTAGATTTTAAATCATAAACCTTTAATTATAAATCTTTAAATCGTAAATCTTTGCACAGTTTGTTTTGGGTTTTAAAGAGTAGACTGTAGCAAATTTTTATATTAAATAATTCATTGGTTCTATGTTATAAGTCATAAATTAAATTGTTAATATCCGAGGTCATTATCGGGATCGTCGCGTGGACTACCTAAAATATTTTCGCGGTCGACGTCTTGGCCACCCCTGATTTAGACCATGTATATCTGACAGATGCATCTTTAAAAGTATAATTGTTCTAATGAAATAAATTGGCATAACAAAGACTAACGCAATATATAATCTAAATAAGTTTTTCAATTTTGTTATTAATTTAGTTGTTAAAGTAGCATTCATGGAAAATTATACATTTGCTACATGCTCTTGAAAAAGTAGCTTTTGCATTTTATTTATTTAACTCATTTTTTTGAAAAAGTGAATTTAAAATATTTTTCTGATTCAAACAGTTAAAAAAAATCAAGAATGGATAATTTTTTTAGTGATTTGATGGAATTAACATTCTAATGGATAAGTGATTACATTATGTGTAAAAAGTAGAAGAACATTTATATTTTATAAATTGTGCTTTATATTTTTGTCCAATTAATGTAAATTTTATTAAACTATTTTTTTCTTTTATTTTCAGTGAATTTTTATTTACCACAAAGAAAATACTATAAAAAATTAGTTAAGGATTTTTGGCCGATGAAAAAATAGAAGAAATATTCTGATTGAAATCTGTAACAGTTTAATATGTTGAAAACATTTTTTTTTAATTATCAATTTTATTATAGTTAAAATACCTAGGGTAAAATCTTTAAATGAATCTCAAAAAGATCAAATTGTAGCATATAAAGATGCTGGCAAAGAAATAAGAGAAATTTGCAGGCAATTACACCTCAGTCCAAATGCTGTTCCTAACTTCTTGAGAAATCCGGACTCAGAAAAGCGAAGAATGGCAATCATAAAAATTTGACAACTCATGATCAAAGGAAAATCCTTAAAGAACTTAAAAATCAATTTAGATGGCCCAGATGATTATTAATTTTATTGCCATTACAAAAGAAGATACAAAAGAAGAAACCAGCTTTATCAGACAAATGGGAGAAAGCAGTTTAAGGGTTTGGATAGCTGCTGGGTATGGTGAAAACACCTATCTAGTGTTTTTGGATAGACGACAGAAAAATAAAGGTTGTACATTAAATTTTAAATTCAAAGTTTCTTCCTTATAGCGCTGAGTTAGGTGGAGATAAGTGGTATGAGTAGTTTCAGAAGAATACTTTCACACATTTTTAAATATAATTGTAACATTATCAATACAATACATTTAACTGTAATTAAAATAGCATTTAATAAATTTAAATCATCAATTATTAGATTTAGAAATATATAATAACAAAGATTAAACAAAATATGATAATAAAAAAATTATTTATACCTCTCCCACATACTGTTTCGTTGCAAGGATATGTACTGGTAAACCTAAATTTTCTATCATAGCATTCAACATATTTGAATTTGTCTTAGGCGATAAATTATCAGCCAATATTATGCTAGGAAACTCCCACAAACCTGCTAGAAGTCCTTTGTCAGGTCTTCTAACAATTAATAATTTGTCTTCCTTTTTAAGAATAATGACATTAACTTTTTCTTGCCTAACATTCTTTTTTTCAACTTTACATGGAAATGCAGTGACCTGAGGGCTGAAAATATTAAATTACCACATATATGTTTAATGTAATAATAAATTAAATATACATTTAGTTTTCAGCAAATTTGCAAAGTGTTTACAAAAATAAATAACTTTGTAATTTAAATAAATATGAATAAATACAATATAAATAGGCATAATATTGTAAAACATTTAAATGGAAAATGAAAAAAAAATCGAATGCATTTAAATGCATTAAAAAAAAATTATTGTTGATTTTAATTATATCAGTTTTACATCAAAATTTTCTCTATAAAATTAATTAATCACTTATTTTTGCTGTAGGTATAAAATATTGATAATAAATGCATTAAACAACTTATTTCTTCTTTTACCTTAAGTTCTTCCTGAAAAACAAATGCAAGCAAAACATACATTGGGTAAATGTTTACATAAAAAATAATTTTTTTAGTGTAAAACAAGAACTTCACTTCGAAATTATATTTAATGCAAAGAATTTAATAGTATGAGTAATGTTTTATGACTTTTAAACTATATGAGAAACCAGATTTGGATTTAAAATTACTTTCATTATTTAAACAACTAAAAACAATAACAAAATAGGATTTAAGGTATTTAATAGTAAAACTTAAAATGACAAAAATATATGAATTTTGTTATTCCTAAAAATAATTTTAACATACAG